>WNYD01000099.1:0-121444 GCA_021396205.1 Sporothrix brunneoviolacea
GGCCGGCTGCTGCAGGGCGACGAGGAGCAGGCGGCCGTGCCGACGCGGCGCATCCGCACGCCCGCCTTCCTGGGCGGGCGGGTCGTCGCGCTGCCCGCCTGGCTCGTCAGCAGCACCATGTTCACGCTGGTGGCCGTGGTGGCCGTGTTCCTCGTGCTGCTGTATGTGCCGATCCTGCCCGAGGGCCACCCGGAGCAGCAGAACTGCCTGGCGCTGCTGGTGTTCGTGAGCCTGCTGTGGGCGACGGAGGCGATCCCGCTGTTCGTGACGTCGCTGATGGTACCCTTCCTGTGCGTGGTGCTGCGGGTGGCGCGGGCCGACGCGCGGCCGCACGAGCGGCTCAGCTCCAAGGACGCGGCGGCCTTCATCTTCGCGGCGATGTGGACGCCCGTGATCATGCTGCTGCTGGGCGGGTTCACGCTGGCGGCGGCGTTGTCCAAGTGCCGGATCGACAAGCGGATCGCGACGTTCGTGCTGAGCAAGGCGGGGACGCAGCCGCGGACGGTGCTGCTGGCGAACATGCTGGTGGCGGCGTTTGCGAGCATGCTGATCAGCAACGTGGCGGCGCCGGTGCTGTGCTTCTCGATCATCGAGGTGAGTTGGGGCTCTACGTTTTGTCTTTAATTGTATACAACAACGCTAACCCCCCCCCCCCCCCCCCAGCCCATGCTCCGCAACCTCCCGTCCGACTCCGACATGTCCAAGGCCGTCATCATGGGCATCGCCCTGGCCAGCAACATCGGCGGCATGCTGTCGCCCATCGCGTCGCCGCAGAACGTGGTGGCCGTCGGCATCATGAAGCCCGAGCCGCCCTGGCTGCAGTGGTTCTTCATCTCCATCCCCGTCGGCGTCGTGTCCATCCTGCTGATCTGGCTGTTATTGCTGGTCACGTTCCGCCCGGGCCGCGGCACCACCATCGTAGCCATCCGCCCGGTGCGCGAGCGGTTCACGGGCGTGCAGTGGTTCGTGACGCTCGTGACGCTCGTCACCATCGGCCTGTGGTGCGCGAGCCACCAGCTCGAGGACACCTTCGGCGACATGGGCGTCGTGGCGGTGCTGCCGATCGTGCTCTTCTTCGGCATCGGCATCCTGACCAAGGAGGACTTTAACAACTTCCCCTGGACCATTATTATTCTCGCGGCGGGCGGCCTCGCCCTGGGCAAGGCCGTCAAGGCGTCGGGCCTGCTGGACACGGTGGCGGCGGGCATCACGGCGCGCGTGCAGGGCATGAGCCTGTACGGCGTGCTGGTGGTGTTCTCGACGCTGATCCTGGTGATCGCGACGTTCATCAGCCACACGGTGGCGGCGCTGATTTTGCTGCCCCTGGTCAACAACGTGGGCGCCGACATGGACGAGCCGCACCCGAACCTGCTGGTGATGGCGGGCGTGCTGATGTGCAGCGCGGCCATGGGCCTGCCGACGAGCGGGTTCCCCAACATGACGGCGATCATGAAGGAGGACCCGGCGGGGCAGCGGTACCTGCAGGTGCGGCACTTTATCACGCGGGGGATCCCGAGCAGCCTGCTGACGCTGGCGGTGGTGCTGACGCTGGGGTACGCGGCGATGCGGATCACGGGGATGTAGGCGGGGGAGGGCAAGGATAGACGATAGAAGAAGGATGAAGGCTTTGGGTTTTGTCGACGGGAAGACACAGACTTCGTGAAGGGCTCGGCTCCAGAATAGATACAATGAGCTCGCCGTCGCGTACTTTCTTTTTGTTCCTTTTGTTAACATTGAATACATAGCGTTTCCAATTAATAGCAAATTAATATCAATTGATCAGAAAAAGATGCTTTTCCTGTGCATCTTCCTGGTCAGATATCTTGGATGCTGTTCTCCTAAGATGCTGCCCATCTCCTGATATCGCCCTGATGCCCCTACGAGTACAGCTCCAGCTCAGCTCCAGCCAATGACGTGTATTTCCCCCTTCCAAGGCAGTTAAGGCGTGCCTCGGCGCTAATGCGCCCGCCGTGAGTCCACCCAAACGGCAGCTGCCACCCTCCCCTATCAGCTGCCCAAAGCTCCTTCCCTGCTGGTACACGTCAATACCCGCCAGCCCAGCCTGCTCTTTCCTCCCAACAAATTCGCGACAGCCGCATTCCGAGGTATTTCGAACCTCACTTCGAACCTCACTCCGAAAACTCACTCCCTACTCCAACACCCGCGCTCTCGACAGCGACACTCCTTTTCTCTTTTCGCACACGATCTAACCCTCTCCTCGGCGCTCTCCGATCTACGACATGGCCGCGGCTGCCGTGTCTGGCTGATCGACCCCCGTGACCGCATCGCGCGCCGGTCGTCTCGTCGTCGGCCTCACCTCACCTCACCTCAACTTTGAACTCCCCTCCACCCCAACCATGCTCGCCGCGTTCACCGCCCGCCCCATCGTCGAGCTCAAGGCGCGCGACAAGTCCAAGATCGAGTCGCTCGTCGCCTACGGCGACCGCCTGCTGGTCGGGCTCAACACGGGCGTGCTGCGCATCTACCGGGTCAACGAGCAGCAGCAGCCGCCGGAGGAGGGTGCCGGCACTCCTGCCGCGCCGGCGGCGGCGGCCACCCACCTCCTCCGCGAGGTCGAAAAGTTCGCCCCCCGCGCCATCGAGCAGCTCGCCATCATCAAGGAGGCCAACACGCTCGTCTCGCTCGCCAACTACGCCGTCTCCCTGCACGACCTGCACTCCTTCGTGCCCCTGCCCAGCGCCGCCCCGCTGCCGGGCACCAAGAACGCCTCGTGCTTCGCCGTCACGAGCAACATCGTCAAGGACCCGGCCACGGGCATCCCCGAGATCGTGTCGCGGCTGGCCGTCGCCGTCAAGCGGCGCCTGCTGCTGTGGAGCTGGTACGCGAGCGAGCTCAGCGGTGGCAATAGCGGCAGCAGCAGCGGTGGCCCCCAGGACGGGAACGCGTCCGCCGACGCGCCCTCGGAGATCACGCTCTCGGAGACCATCCGCTCGCTCACGTGGGCCAGCGCCACCAAGCTGGTGGTGGGCATGAACGCCGGGTACGTGCTGGTGGACGTGCTGACGCGCACCGTCGAGGAGATTGCGAGCGGCGTCGGCGGCGGCGGCGCGTCGAGCGGGGGCGCCAACGGCGGCAGCGGCAGCGGTGATGCGACCGGCGTGTCGGCCGCGAGCCGCTTCGGCGCGCTCAGCAGCGCCGGCATGGGCTACATGGGCCTCGGCAGCTACATGCCCCGGCCGCTGGCCGCCAAGCTGGCCGACGGCGAGGTGCTGCTGGCCAAGGACGTGCACACGCTGTTCGTGACAGACGCCGGCAAGCCGCTCGACCGGCGTGCCATCACCTGGCCCGTGGCGGCGCCCGAGAGCATCGGCTACAGCTACCCCTACATCCTGGCGCTGCAGCCGCCCGCCAAGGGCTCGCTCGAGGTGCGCAACCCGCACACGCTGAGCCTGCTGCAGACGATCGCCCTGCCGAGCGCGGCGCAGCTGCACGTGCCGCCGCCGTCCGTCAGCCTCGCGCACGCGGGCAAGGGCTTCCACGTGTCGTCGGAGCGCGTCGTCTGGAAGATGGACGCTACGGGCTACGACAGCCAGGTCGACGCGCTCGTGGCGCGCGGCCACCTCGACGAGGCGATCAGCCTGCTGGGCCTGCTCGAGGACGCGCTGCTGCGCAACAAGGCGCAGACGCTCAGAGACATCAAGATGCAGAAGGCCGAGACGCTGTTCCGCCAGAAGAAGTACCTGGCGTCCATGGACCTGTTCAGCGAGGAGGACGTGCACGCGCCGCCGGAGCGCGTGCTGCGGTTCTTCCCGCGGTCCATCGTGGGGGACGTGTCGGACGAGGTGGTGGTCCCGGACCGGGTGCCGGTGCCAGTCCCGGAGGAATCAGACGTGACGACGACGACGACGACGGGGGCGGACGACACAGAGGGCGAAGAAGGGAAAGCTTCGAACGGGGGGGCCCCCAAGAGCAACAGCAGTGCAGAAGGCGACGTCGTCGTCGTCAATGCTGAGGCGCCACCGCCTGCTCCGGCCAACGGCAACCACAGCAACGGGAACGGGGCCGCCGCAGACGAACAACTTGCGTCCCTATCACCGCCGCCGCCACCACCACCACCACCACCAACACAAAAGCAACCACAGCCAGAACCGTCCTCTTCGCTACCCTACGCCAGCGGCTTCACCAAGGCGTTCTGGGGCCATCGCATGTCCAACTCGGAAACGGCATCGGTCGCCTCGACGCGGAAAGGAGGCGGTGGCGCCGACTCGGACACGGCCAGCGTCAAGGGGAAGCCGACAGCAGCAGGAGCAACAACAGAGGCCGATGCGGCACCAGCGCCGGCTGCTGCCACCACCAGCAACGCCAACGGCTACGTCCCGCTCGAGGGCAAGGAGCTGACGAAGGCGGCCGAGGCCCTCAACAGCTACCTCGCCGGCACGCGCGCGCGGCTGCAGCGCGTCATCGACCCGGCCACGGGCAAGCTGAAGAAGGCGGCGCAGGCCAAGGGCATCCAGGACGTCGAGTCGGGATCCGACGCGGAAGACGACGGCGCGCGCGAGGCGCGGCTGCGCGCCACGTTCACGCTGGTCGACACGACCATGTTCCGCGTGCTGCTGCTGATCCGGCGGCCCAAGCTGGTCAGCTCGCTGTTCCGCATCCCCAACTTCTGCGACCCGGCCGTCGTCAACGAGCGGCTGCTGCAGCACAGCCGGTACAACGAGCTCGTCGACTTCTTCTACGGCAAGCGGCTGCACCGGCCGGCGCTGGAGCTGCTGAAGCGGTTCGGCGACGTCGACGCGCCCGAGACGTCCGACGAGAAGACGTCCGACGGGAAGAAGCCGGGCGAGGAGAGGAAGAAGACCGGCGGAGACGACGGGCTACCAGCTGCGCCTGCCACGCCGACTACGCCGACGGCCGTCGTGCCCCCCGCCCTGCGCGGCCCGCAGCGCACCATCGCGTACCTGCAGAGCCTCCCGCCCGAGATGATCGACCTGATCCTCGAGTTCGCCGCGTGGACGCTGCGCGCCGACCCCGTGCGCGCCATGGACGTGTTCCTGGCCGACTCGGAGAACGCCGAGACGCTGCCGCGCGACCGCGTGGTGCGGTTCCTGGCGGGCATCGACGCGCGGCTCGAGATGCGGTACCTGGAGCACGTCATCGGCGAGCTCAACGACCTGACGCCGGACTTCCACAACCGGCTGATCGAGCAGATGATCAAGCTGCTGAAGGAGGGCGGCGTGGAGAAGAAGGAGGCGGCCGACGGCGCGGACGGCAAAGACAAAGACGGCAAAGAAGACAGCTGGGAGGCGAGCATGGCCCGGCTGGTGGCGTTCCTCAAGGAGAGCAGGCAGTACAGCCTCTCGCGGGCCTTTGGCCTGATCCCACGAGACGGTACGTCGGGACCCGAAATACGCGTACATTTTCGTCTTGGTTTCAATTGTACTGACAGCGCAGATCCGGCATTCTACGAGGCCCAGGCGGTCGTGCTGAGCAACATGGGCCAGCACAAGCAGGCGCTGGAGATCTACGTCTTCAAAATGAAGGACTTTGACAAGGCGGAAGAGTGAGTTATGCTCGTGTCTGGTAGTTGTTTTTTTTATTCGCCCTTGCTAACACAACTAGATACTGCAACCGCATCCACAAGGCGCACGAGCTGGCCCAGCCCGTCGCCATGTCGTCGCCGGGCCCCCTGCAGCTGTCGTTGTCCAACAACAACAGCAACAACAACAAGAACCAGTCGCGGCGCACGTCATCGTCCACGCAGGTCGGAGGCGACACGGCCGACGAGGGCGCCGAGGACGGCGCCGGCGCCCCCTCCATCTACCACACCCTGCTGTCGCTCTACCTGACGCCGCCGCCGCCGCACCAGGGCGAGCGCCAGCTGGCGCCGGCGCTCGACCTGCTGTCGCGCCACGGCTCGCGGCTGCCCGCGTCGTCGACGCTGAACCTCATCCCCGACGGGCTGCCCGTGGCGTCGCTGGCGTCGTACTTTCGGGGCCGCATGCGGGCGGCCAACAGCGTGGTCAACGAGAGCCGGATCGAGAAGGGGCTGCGGCAGACGGCCGTGCTGGCGGCGCAGGCGAGCCTGCTGCTGGGGGACGACCCCGCCGGCTACGAGAGCGGCATGGGCGGCGTGCCCGCCGGCCGCAACCGCCGCGTGGTGATCAGCGAGGAGCGCGTGTGCGGGGTGTGCCACAAGCGGCTGGGCGGCAGCGTGGTGGCGGTGCTGCCGGGCAACGCCGTGGTGCACTACGGCTGCCTGAACCGGGCGGGGCGGGACAGCAGCCGGGTGTCGACGTGGCGGTGACGGAGGAGGGGAACAGGAGCGTAGATAGTAATATAGAAATACACAGCGGAATGGAAGGTGTTGTTCTCTTCTCCCCCCCTCCCCCCCTAATCTTCTTCCATCACTTCCTCGCCGTAGTTTGCCTCGGCCGCCTCCTCGTCCTTGGCGGCCTTGTCGGCCGACGCCGCCTGCGCGTCCAGCACCATGCGCGCCGTCAGCTCGCGGTTGACGTCGTCCTGCACCTCGGCGATGGCGGCGCGCAGGGCCGCGAGGTAGGCCGTCTTGGCGGCGACGGACGCGGGGGTGGAGGTGGTGGTCGGCGGAGCGGCCGGCAGCGGCGGCAGAGCGCGGCTCGCAGTAAAGGCCTCGTGGCTGGGCGCGCTGTAGGCGGCCTGGAGAACGGGGGTAGACATGGTCAAGGCGGTGTTGTGGTGTGTTAGATGAAGGTGCTGATCTTGAGACTGTCTTGAGAAGTGAAGTCGAAGGTTTAAAATTATGCGCGAAGCTAAAACGAAGAGCAGCTGTTTGCAGGAGCTCGCCCAGCGGGGGCGGGGCCTGGAGCTGTACTTACTCCGTATTTTACATATACGCTTTATTGCATATCTCAACATCGGACGACACAGATTGAAAGTAAATCGTATTTCCTCAGCCAGGCCATGTTTTGTCCGTCTGTCTTGCACTCCTACTGCATGGGAATTTCGAAAGAAGAAAAAATCCGAAAAAACATCCCTTCATTTCACAGCTTTGCGGTGGCATTGCACGCGTTTGATTCTGCTCCCTTCCGCGATTGCGCTATCGGTACCTAGGAAACAACAATTGGGTATCAAAAAGAAAAGAAAAAAAAACAGGAAGAAAAAAAAAAATCCTGCGAATGCAAAGGAGCACCGGTTAAGAGCTGACGGCGTTGTCCAGCCACCCTCCCAAGCTCAGGCCGACCATGCGACCCAGATCGGTCGACCCGTCTGCCCGCACGCCGTACTCCTCCATGTCCCTGAACAGCGCGTCGATGTACTCGCCTGCGCCCGACATGTGGAGAATCAGCGCAATGGCCCGATGGACCGCGAGGAGCCGCGGCGACGGGGGATCGATCGTGCGGGTGTCCGTGACAAACAGGGTGCGGACCATCGGAAAGTCCATATCGCGCAGGGCGATCGCGGGGAGGAGCTTGCGGATTCGGTAGGTGTTGTACCTGTCCGGAACGGGCTCAAAGAAGAGCTTGAAGGCGCCAAAGTGCTGGTGGAGGCGGTGCGAGAGGGTGATGGCGTTGCGCGGCCGGTCGATGTCGGGGCCTTCGATCATGTGCGCGACGCCGCAGTCGAACATGTTCAATATCGCGAGGGCGGCCCCGCGCGGCTTGTCCTGACAAATAGTTAATAAAAAAAACTGTATATACGTTCTCATAGGACAATATAGGACGTACCAGTTCCGCGTTGACATTCGTTTTTGTCAA
Source organism: Sporothrix brunneoviolacea (assembly GCA_021396205.1). NCBI lineage: Eukaryota > Fungi > Ascomycota > Sordariomycetes > Ophiostomatales > Ophiostomataceae > Sporothrix > Sporothrix brunneoviolacea. The sequence goes on from WNYD01000099.1 coordinate 7,698, forward strand.
CGAGTGCGGGAGAATGTGGGCCACCTCCAGCAGGTCGAACTGCGCCGGGTCCTCGTCTGCGAGCAGGACGTCGTCGTCGTCCCGCGCGTCGTTGCCGTGCTTTTCGTAACGGCGCAGCAATTCCTCTTCGCTGAACTTGTTCGATATGACACAGCGGTAGCGGTCGCGAACTAGACAGGCGCCTCGGAGAGACGAGAGCCGGTCGTGTGTCCCGACGAACGCCTGCGCGCTTCCCCCTTGCGCTCCCTGGACGGCGGAGTGAAAGGCTGGCGACGGCTGCGGCGTCTTGTTCGTCGTCGCTTTCACTATGCAATGTTAACAAAAAGGACTGCAAGGGGAAAGGACATGGCCCAAGCAGGATGCCTTACGAGGCAGGAAGAAGTTATCCATCAAGTACTCCGCAAAGCCGCTCAGCAACGGCCGCAGCTCCTCGTAGTCCGGCTCCTCGTCGTCTTCTCCGTCGAGAGAGAGCGCCATCGACGTGAAAAAGGCACGCAAGAAGATGTCCCTGGACTCGTCCGACAGCGCATACTCGTAGGTCAGTCGGACCAGCAGCGGCTGGCTGTACCTAGCAACGGCGCCGGCGATGCCGCTGGTGCTGCTGCTGCCGGGGACCTCAAAGTGCCCGATAATTCGGCGAAATCTTTGTGCCGCATTGCTGCGCTGGTCTGGCCTTAGTGGGGGCTTAGCGGAGAGGTCGAGGATGCCTTCTAGAGAGGCTTGATGCCGGTGGTGCGGCGTTGAAGATGACATTGGTGAAGGTGCGACGTTGGTCGGGTGTGGACGTCGCCGAGGAACGGGGCGCTATTTTAACTTCGGGGACGGGCCTGGCCCCGCCACAATGTGGCTTGTTTTATGTAGGAAACGCAAATTCACGGCCAGTTCCAAACTCGTTCCAAAGACTCGGTCGCCCAAAATGTTGCTTGGTATGAAAAGGCTAGAAGAGCTCAACCGCAGCATAACACGATATGGAACAATAGTCATGTGACTTGCAGAGCTCCGCTGCTCAACACGCCGTACCTTGCAGACGACAAGGGCCGGACTGGCTGCGAACAAGAAAACGTGCGGCCGGACGAGGGAAAGCTTGGCTTGGAAAACCACCAGCGCGCTCTGGGCGGCAGAGGGCGCCAGCTCCCGTCCAAGTCCACCCTCGGAGGCTGTGTGCATTGCATCCCCTGCAGCGTGTCTGTTCTCGCGGCCAACGACTCATCCGAGCGACTCACTCCGACCGAGGCCAACTGGTGGAGCCCGCCCAATGTGCATCTCTGCTAGCTCTTCCGGTCCTGCTCGCCCTGCATTTGTCACCGGGGGCGCGTTTTCTCGAGTGTCTGCGTTTCCGTGTTTCTGCGTTTCTGCGTCTCTGTGCTGCTGACCAAGGGCCCTAGAACGGCGTGCACGGTTCGACGGCCTTCCTGGGGCGAGGAACCGCCCGTAGCGGGAGCTGAGGATCACGTGCAGCCAATCACAGCCCGGCCTAGGACAGGGCGGCGGGAATGCGACAAGGTAGCCTGAGATGGCGTATAGTGCCGTCTCTCACGCGAACGCTGCAGGAGTGCACGCCAGGAGAATGCGCCCCCCCTCCCCCACTTTAACTCTCTCCTATTCTTTACTATTCTCCCTCCCACCCCGTGCTGTGGTCCTCCTCCTCCTCCCCGCCCTCCGCCCGCTGTGATTAGGCTGCCAACTCGTCATCCTCCCTGTATCACCTGACCCACACCCCCCCCGTTGCCCGCCGCTCCAGTCGCTGGAAAGGGCGTTAAAACCGAGTCATCTTCGTTCCTACCGTCGCCATTCTCTCCTTCCCTTTTTATTTCTACTCCTTCTCCCCCTCTTCCCTCCCTTTCTTCTTGTTCTTCATCATCTCCCTCCGCTCCCGCATCGATTTTCCCTCATCGACGCAGCGACACTTCAACCACCCGCAAGACAACCTCGTCTACCACCGCATCTCCCCGCACACCGCTCCTTTCCAACCCCCAACCCCCCCGCCGCCACGATGCGCTCAAAGTTCAAGGACGAGCACCCCTTCGAGAAGCGCAAGGCCGAGGCCGAGCGCATCCGCCAAAAGTACGCGGACCGCATCCCGGTGATCTGCGAGAAGATCGAGAAGAGCGAGATCGCCACCATCGACAAGAAGAAGTACCTGGTCCCCGCCGACCTGACCGTGGGCCAGTTCGTCTACGTCATCCGCAAGCGCATCAAGCTGGCGCCCGAGAAGGCCATCTTCATCTTTGTCGACGAGACCCTGCCGCCCACGGCCGCGCTGATGTCGAGCATCTACGAGGAGCACAAGGACGAGGACGGGTGAGTTCGATCCCTCCCCGTTTTGCCAATGAAGAACACGAGCGCTAACCTCCCCCCAGTTTCCTCTACATCCAGTACTCCGGCGAGAACACGTTCGGCGAGGAGGCTTGAGACGAGCGAAGTTCCGCAGCGCGCGTTGACGACAAACGGGGGGCTTTCTTGGGTTTTCTGCAACGTCTTTTGTCTTCTTTGCTATCATGACGAGGAAACGAGGGGGGTGTGTGTAGCCACCACCACCTCTCTGGCGTTGGGATCTGAAAGGGATGTTTATTATTATGCCTCCTTTTGCTTGCTACTTGTTTCTCTATTGGTCTTTCTTTGTTTTCTTTCTTCCGAACAACGATCAACTTTTATTACCGGAACGAATGCTGCGCGGCTCTTGAGTCTTTTTTTGATTTGGCTTCGTATGTGGTATACGCGCGACATGATTCTCGTTTGCAACGGAGAGAGGAGATGAGGAAAGACGGTCTGGGACGGCAAGGCAGCCAACACAGCAAGGAGACGGGCCCCCGCTATTTTGTCTCGCCGCTCTGCTCACGGCTCGCCTTTTTTTCTCGGTGCCTAGGGAAAACCAAAGCCTCCCAGTCCCAAGAAGAAGAGGACAGGAAGACCGGAGGGACAGGAGGACAGGAGCTGCGATGGAGCTGCGATGCTCGGTCCTGCTCATGGATAGAGAATAGCTTTCTGCGTGCTGGTTTCGATGCTGATTCCTATCGTTTTCCTCGCTGCTGCCTATATTAAGACCCTCCCTTTTTTTTCAGTCTCAAAATAAACGAGCCGTTTTGTCATTTCCTGCATCTTTGTCTTTCGTCTCTGCTCGGTTCGTTCCCGCCTCGTGATGCTTAGAAACCCATGACCTGGCACAGCGGACCGTCCGGTGCTGTGTGCACGGGAACGAATCCGTCGCCCGCTGAGTCACGTGGCGATAGCAAACGGTTTACGGTCTGGCGGGCAAAGAGCAGCTGGTTAGGAAAACCACCCCCAGTTGCGCGGGCCTAGCTTGATGGAGCTGCTTTCGTAGTATTCTTGATGCTGCAAAGCACTTCGTGGGTACTTACGGGCTCTGCTAGGCGATCAGTCTAGCAGAGTTTATGCTCGGTAAGACCGTGACAAGGCGTATCAACAAGTGTTCATATGCAATGAGTCCACAGAGATATAAGGTTAGTTGCTTATATTTCAGACAAGCGGTAACAACTGGTCGTTACCCCAACTCTAAAGTAGAACTCTCTGGGTAGGGAGTGCGTTCCTATATACTTGCGCTTCATCGCATTCCTGGACTTCATTGACTCTCGGTGAAGTCTAATGAAGTCGACTGAAGTTCTGTTTGGTATATCCTGTCTCCTATCCTCCTATTAGTTCTGGCCACAATCCTATACTAGCGTAGAGGTGTATTGGCATACGGCTTATGCTGTCCATTTGTTCTAAAAGCATGTCCAATGCATCTGGACGTCCTCTAGCCATTTGGTGCTGTGTTCGTTTTGGTCGTCCAGCGGCTGAGACAGCCCGCCTTCCTCCTCATCGCCATTGCCCACGAGATCCTGTGCCGAGGGACCTCCCGTATGCAACACCGTGTTGAGGGTTGGCCCTGCAGCCAATTGATGCTAGCCGCGGCATCCCACCGCTAGCATAGTTCGTCAGGCTTCAATTCTTCCTGCTACGCACACGCGTAGATGCGCACAGAACAGAGAGATCACATTCATCATGTTGGAATAGAGGCTTGTAGATGAGATATCCGATGGGTATCTTCAGAGGCCTCTCATGTCGTTTCACAAACTACTTTTTAAATCAGTGTCACCGACACCCTTCCATCCTGGTCTGTGATCGGCCCATGGCCGCATTCAATCCCCCTGAGGTTGGGCTTGGGAGCCTTCCCCTCACGTTCGTTCTCAAACGACGCGTCTCTCTGGCTCGGCGTCCAGATGAACCTCGCTAGTCCGATCCTCTTCCACTCGTTTCCCGTCTCACCCCTCCCCTGGAATTCATCAGTCCCACCTGGGTGTTCCGGCAATCGACCGTCTGTCCTCGTCACGATCAGGGCGTTCCCCAAGTCTAGGAAGAGTGCGAAGCAGTCGAAGTCCTGAGGAAAACTGTCGCGGTCATCGAAGTACGCGGCACCAGGAGCGACACCCGCCGCGCAGGTGATCTCGATGGGTACGCCGAACGCATCCGGCGGTTGCTTGCCAGCAGCCAAGGGCTGGAGCTGGAGGAGCGGTGCCTGTGAATGTATATCCTGCATGAGTATATAGCAGTATGCTCGGAGAACGGTCACAAACTCACCCTTAGATGTATCCACCCACCCTTTACCTGCCCAAACATGTCCTTCCCGGCCGGTGCGACATCACCTCCGTCGACCTCGACGACAATTTGATCGAAATTCATCTGTATAAATGTCACCCCCGCATCGATCGCCGCCCACGACCACGACGGCGCCCGGTACGTCGCCGGCCGATCCACGCCCGTCAGCGTCTGTCCATACCTCTTGGCCATCGGGCTTGGGCCGGGTTCCCCCACGGCACGAATCTCCACGCGCGCATATACCCGCCAGCACAAGTCCTCCACCAGGTGCGAATACCACAGCCCCGCCATGTATTTGTCTCCGGTGCGCTGTGCGACGACCCGCGCAAGGCCTGCGAGCGCAGGCAGCTTGTCGGCCGATTTTGTGAGACTGCGCTTGCTGTACCTCTGCACCAGGTCTACCCAGCCACCGTCCCAGCGGCCGTACGCCGGGAAGGTGTTCGAGTAGAGCACCTGGAGCGTGTTGAACTGGGTGTTGGAGACAGGGAGGCCGTGGTCGGCGAAGGAGATGCGCTGGCCTCGGAGGATGGAGGCAAGCGTCAAAAAGACATCGGGGAAGGGGGTGCCGTCCTCCGCGAGGAAGGACTCGCCGCATTCCCAGAAGAGTTGGTTGGAGCCGTAGTGCAGCGTACGCGGGGCGAGGACGCGTTCCTGGAGCGTCCAGCCGCGCGAGTTGAGGGGTTCGTCGCCAAGGGGATCATAGGCGGCGCCAAAGTGGCCGATTTTGTATTCCAAGGGCTCGGCCTTCGTCGACGAGGGCATCCATTCTTTGGTGAGAACAAGGTTCGACGGACGGCTGTTGGGTTCGCTGGTCGTGACGAGGACGAGTTCATGGCGGGAGAGGTATGTCAGCTCTTGGCCTGGGCGCTCTAGCACGTAGGGCGCCACGTCGGCTGGGGACTGGAGCGACATCGATATGGCGTCGGGAGCCACGTAGGGCGAACTGCTCCGCGTGTCGAGGCTCGGAACGCATCCGCTGGCGTCGTCCCGCGAGCTGGATGCCGCAATGGTGAGGAACGAATTTGCATAGACGCTGCCCATTGACGAAGCCTCGTGCTCCCAGTCGTCGAAATCATCCTGGACGATACAGAGGGAGTCGATCCAGAGGTACCTGATGCCGAGATATTTGGTGATGATGACCGCGTCTCGGAAAGTCAAGGGCAGGCTGGAGCGAGGCAAGCCCGACCTGTGGGCCGCGATAGTTGCCTTGGTTGTGGTGATCCGGTGTGAGGTTCCCCAGCAGTGGCTGAGAGCAACGTAGCGATTGCCGGGACCTGGACTGTCTGCAGCGGCGAGACCTTGGCTGTCCACGAGCCTGATGCTCTGAGAGCCGGGACTTGCGCCGAGGTCCAGCAGACGGGTGGGGAGAACGTGCGGATTGTCTGTGTGATTGCATTTGTGGTGCTTGGTGGCGCAGGTCACCATCCACTGGGCGAATCTCGGCATGCAGAGCGGAGACCAGCTATTTAACATTCGCAGCCGGGACGGCACAAATGTCGCTGCGGGTGCGGCTGGTGTGCATTAGTCGGAGACCAGCTTGCTCATCCATCGCCTTCACCCCAAGGGGGCAGGGGCATACGTACTGTCGAGAGTTCGCACGCGGAATTGTGACCCGCGAAGCTTGATCTCTTTCCCGTCATTGCCCTCGGCGTCACCGATATCCGGCCTCTTGGAGATCCTCACACCAATGCCGATCAACTGGTATGCCGGATCAGCTTCCATATTGGCCTTGTCTAAAACAAACCAGTTGCCAAAGAGCCAGGGCCTCAAGACGTCATGGCGAGGATCCTTGGTATCGGAGAGCTCCGAAAGCGGCCGTTCGGCGGGCTTTGTTCCTGCGGAAGAGGTGGCTCGTGTGCCGCTGCCCGGAGGCTTATGAGGCAAGCTCGGTCCCAAGAACAGCTGCGTCGAAATCCCCGTCTCCTTGTCGGGCGCGTTGAACGCGGTGAACCCGTCGTGGGCATTGCCCCTCTTCTCGCCATCCAAAGTCTCCCTGAGGTGCGTGGCCGCATCCTGGACGAACTTGCACAGTTGGCAATGCTTCGCCGACACAGCCAAGGCCTGGAGGCTCGGCTGGTGAGGATAGGCCGGCTCGTCTTCCGCTGGCAACTTGCTGAACGGAATGTTCCTGCAGATGGCGCATAGATGAGCCATGATCAACTGGCCAGTTTACGTACAAGGCGGCTTACTGTTGGGGGATGGCAAGACCTGTCATGACAAGACCAGTCATGGCAAGACCTGTCATGGCAAGACCTGTCATGGCAAGACCTGCCACATCTTAAATCTATGTCTCGTCAAAGAAACGTTATAGATCCCGACCAATAAGAGGTTGACACGTCCACCTCAACGCCGCAGGCCAGCTTGCATCTAGACGCTAGTCGTAAAACAGAAGCTTAGCAGAGGGCCTGGCGGGCGAGAGGGAACGTGGAGGAGGAACGTGGAGAGTTGAACGGTGCTGGCAGCCAGGATGCTGAAATATAGAGTTGTCATGAAGGACGGGCAGGCGCACTCTCTTAGCGCAGACGGAGGGCGGCAGTCGAGCACTGCTGCAGCATAGGAGATGCCCCGGCTCTCTCGCGCAGGGACGTTGATATGGCGTTGATGATCAAGATTAACGTACCGAGCTGCAGTCTCTTGACGCGCAGGGCGGATCCTGCGGCTCTGGCTATAAGCTAGCCACGGGCGCTGCCCAGCTAGTGCCCCCATGCCGCCGCCACGGCCCACTAGCCATCCCCAGACGTGACACCAGCCAAGCTTTCTTTCATAGTTTATTAACTTTCAGACTAGAGAAGGCCAAGTCACCTTTGTATTTATTTTTCTTAAAAGTTATGTCCGTTAAAATTATTACTTTCTGATTTGTGTTTGATCTCCCGAGGACGTTTAATACGCAGTGACGATTTTAAAGAGAGATCCGAAAAAGAAATCAAATGAAAAATGAAACCTGCGGTATATAATGTCGTTCGCGCCTCGCACAGCTTGGTCATTCTCCACCCTGGGCCAATACTCTCTACATCGAGCAGACAGAGGTCACCTAACCCTGCGTGTCGACTTGCTGACACTCAGCCAGCTCAGCGTCGCTCATAAAAACTACACCCCAGCTCCACGCAAAGATTTTCCACAGCCTTCACAGGAGCAGCCTCTTCGCTCAGTGTCCAGCCCGGTGCCAGCCCGAAAGATGTCTTGATGGCGCGAGTAGCCGAAGGCCTCCTCAGCAATGACGCTATCCTGCGAACTGAGTGCTCTATTATGTGAGATTCCGTCTCAAGCTGCCAATGAAGGTCCCAGACCGGCTCCCCGAAACAACTACCGCTCGCATTGAACCGTGCAAGCCGGCGGTGTTGCATCTCGCTCGGCTTCCCGTCAGAGAAGCAGCCCTCCGTCTCGACGTAGGCGCGTCTCTTCTGGTTAGCAAGCTGGACAGCCTGGCGGGACTCCCGGCACGCCATCCAGAGTCCACTGTCGACCATATAATAGGCTGCAGGTTCTCGGCCGCCCCGTGCAAGCTTAAATGCTGCAAAGTACTGTGCGCAGGGTGGCGGCCGGGCAGCGGCTGTCCAGATCATAAGTCGAAGTTCAGCAGGCAGGTGTGGAAAGCAGTGGGACGTATTCGCCGCGGTTGACGTCGAGATGGGAGAAGGTTTTGAGGCAACTAGAGAGAGCTCCAATTGCGCTAGCTCAAGCTTCGAGGCCGTGGGAGGCGAGGCCATGGCAAGATGTAAGATCGTAGTGTGCGTTACTGCGTTGTCCAGACGAGGATTTCGCTGATGCAGAAGTGAAACCCAAACCGCCAGCGGACGGGGGAACTTTGCTGAAGCAACGGCCAAAATGACAAAAGAAGTTTTGTATCTTAATTATTGCAGTATGTTTTCAAAGTTCATTATACTCCGTACTGTAGAGATATACACTTTCTTCGTGACGCCCATATCACGTGACCATACTGTTAAAAGAAAACGACTGTCATCACATGCGGACGAAGTCTACTAGAAAACCTGAGAGGCATGCTCTGCAAGCCCCGTCTCTCGAACAATCGCAGAAGCAGCCATGTAGCTAAGCGTGTTATGCAGCTAAGAGTGTTTCTACAGGATCAGCGTGCTGGCCTGGCCGTTCAGGGGAGGTGCGTTTCTTCAGCATGCCCCGCACCTTCCTGAAATCGCTCTGCTGGGCAATTAGTCTGCATTGCGGAGCACGGGAGCACAGGTGTATGCTTATACCCCGATTCCCACATTCCTCTACCCGAGTCGCCCGCAGCGCCCCAGACAACCAATGCACAACAATCCAGGCGCTCCCTCCGCCTTCGCCGTCGCTCACTCTGCCTCCGCTTGTTCACCAGATTGCGCCCATACTGCGCCCCGACTGCGACCCGTCCTGCCCTCCACGACGAGCAAAATACACGGTTGACGCCCTCTTGTCTACCGTTCCCTGCCCTTGCTGTCTTGGATTTGTGGCATCCAGGCCAGTCGTTGGCTATTTTTGTCGACCCTGAGCGCACGGTCGTGCGAGGCATCGCACAGCCAGACGCGGCGATTTCGACGATCGTCGACAGATTTCCAAAGCGTCGGCAGCAGCTCAGAACAACGCCCTCGAGAGCCGGCTGAAGGCCCCAACCGTCCCTGTGCTTGATTGCGCGCTGCTGGCAGTGCACACCCGATCAACGCGACCCCCGATGCGAAGCACAATGCAACGGACAGGCCGTTCCAAGTCGACCCAGCACGATCGCCACATCTGATTCTGCCTCGTCTCTCACCCCCGTCCCCCTCGACCCCCTCGACCATGCAGTCTACACGGCCTCCCCGGGGGCCCGGCAGCTTCTCGCCGCTCCCTCCGCCGTCTCCGTCTAACCCCACGGCCTCCTCGTCGGCCGCGGCTGTCGCCGCGGCTGCCGCAAGCACCTCCTCGGTCTCGGCCGTCTCGCCAACTTTCGACCAGCCGCCCCGACAGGCCCCGACTCCTCCCACAAGGCCGCGCCGCGACTCTCCCGCGTCTCTCGACGACGCCGCCTCCCTCTCGGCCTTCCCCTCGCCGCTCTCCATCAACAAGGTGCGCCAGCCGATGCACTACCACTCGCAGCAGCAGCAGCAGCAGCAGCAATCATCAGGCTTCTCGACAGGGCAGACTCCTCCATCCGCACACAGCAATTTCTCTCGCCCGACACCGGTGACGGCAGCCGTCGCTGCAGCTGCGGCCGCGCGCAACGTCGCAGCCGCAACGGGTGCAGGGGGTGGCGGCAGCTCGGGGCTGAACATCGCGGGAGGCGAGACTCTGCGTGCCGTGTCCCCCCTGACGCTGCCCGTCTCCAACGGCGCGACCAGCCGCCACGACGCCAGCGGGCCCATCAGCCCCATCAGCTCCTTCAAGCCGGGTCACTCGCGCAAACACTCCCAGACGGCCGGCCTCTTCGACGCCTCTCTCCCCTCGACCAGCGGCGGCGGCAGCCTGTCCCAGGTCATCAAGGCACAGCAGCAGCAGCAGCCGCAGCAGCAACCTCCGCGGTCCATGGTCAACACGCCGCCTCTGCAGCCGCAGCAGTCGCAGACGCCGCGCGAGATGAGCGCCAGCCAGATCGCAGCGCAGGCAGCGGTCCTCAATCACAAACAGGCCCAGCAGGGGTCGACAAAGCTGACGCCGCAGCAGCAGCAGCAGCTTCAGCAGGCGCAGCAGTCCCAGCTCATGCAGCACCAACAACAATATTCACAACCACCCCAGCAGCAGCAGCAGCAGCAGCAGCAGCAACACCAACAAATGCTGCAGCACTCGCGACAGCGCTCCCAGACCGTCCCCGTGTCGGGCGAGTCCTACGATGTGTTCCCCGTCTCCAACAAGCGTAGCAGCGGCGGCGCACAGGCCTTGGCACCGCCCATCCTGAGCCTGACCGAGGCCAGCGCGCCGCGCGAAAGCGGCTTCGGCAACCAGACATACCACAACGGGCTCCTCGGCAGCCACACGTCAGCCGCGCAGACGGCCGCCAACGTCGTCTTCTCGCGGTCCGGCGCGCCCCCGTCCTCGCCGAAAATGGCATCTCCACACTCTCCAAAGCAGCAGCAGCAGCAGCAACAACAACAGATCGCACAACAACATTCCCAGCCGTCGCTCCCTCCCTTACCGGCGCCCCCGCCGCCTCCTCCGGTGCCGGAGAAGAAGCCGGAGAAGACCAAGGTCAAGCTGTTCTCGCGGCCCGGCAAGATCTCCACCAAAGGCGAAGCCAAGGAGAAGCCGCTGCCGAGCCCCAGCAAGATGGGCATCACGTCGGCTCTGGCGTCCCTGCAGCGCTCCAACTTCAGCACGACGAGCTTGGACTCGTCGGCGCAGTCGTTTTACAGCCTCGCCAACTCGTCCGCGGCCACCATCCGGGCCACCGACAGCGGCCTTGGGCTGGGGCTGGTAGGCACCGGCAGCAGTGCTACGATTGGCGGCGGCAACAGTGGTGGCGGCGCCGCCCCGTCCATTATGGAAAAGGAGACGGGCAAGGAAAAGGAGAAGAGGCACCATTTCCTGTCGCGCCAGAAGCACAAGCTCAAGGACAAGGACGACTTCCACCTCCCGCTGTCGTCGGCCGCGAGCAACTCGCGGCCCACCGACCCGCACGCGCCCAGCAGCCTCTACAATTTCAGCCTGCCCCCAAACAGCCCCGGGCCCAACTCGACGACGTTCAAGAGCAAGAGCGGCCTAGACCTACGGCACGGCGGGCGGGCGCTGCGCGAGAAGAAGAAGGAAGACAAGTCCTCGGCGGTGGGCGGTGCTGCCGGCGCAGACAGCAGCGATCTCGTGGGCTCGGTGGGCTTTGGCGGCGGCTTTGGCGGCGGTGGCGGTGGCGGTGGTGGCGGTGCAGGAGGCGGCCTTCAGAGCGAGTGGCCGGGTCCCGGCAGTTTTGGCTCTGCCGGCGGCGCGGGGCTGCTGCACGACTCGGCCGTGTCGGCCGTCGACGCGGCCAAGTACGGGTCCGGCAACCTGAGCTACGACGACGCCTGGCCCTACCTCAAGGCCAAGCTGCAGGTCATCTTTGAGGGCGAGGACCTGCGCATCCCCGTCGAGCTGCTCAACCGCGTCGTCATCATGCACATCCAGTACTGCATCCAGCGGCGCTCGCCCAACATTATTCTAGAAGACCTGCGCGACCTGCTCACGATGGGCTTCGCGTCGCTCGACCGCACGCTGCGCAAGACGCCCGAGGACCGGCTGATCCCGGCCCTCGTCGAGCTGTGGCTGTTTACGTTCACGAGCATCCTGCCCTACATGCAGGCCGTGTTCCTGCCGCTGGACCTGGAGTTTGCCGGCGCGGGCACGCTGCTGACGCCCGAGCAGGCGCGCGACTTCTGGGGCGGCGTCGGGGGCGGCACCGACGTGGCCCCCGTGTCCGCCGTGCTCGACGTGCGCCGGCTCGTGCTCGCGTCGTACCGCGACACGGTCATCCTGCCGCGCTACGACACCCTCAAGCCCATCTTCTCGCGGCTGTCGCTCGAGTTCCTGCCGCAGTCGCTGGCCAGCCTGGCGCGCGGCTCGCCCATGAACTCGATGCAGACGAAGCCCATCCCGATCCAGCAGCGGCCCGGCCGGTCCAGCTCGTCGCTGGCGGCCGGCGGCGCGCCCCACAGCTACGGCAGCTTCGGCAGCTTCGGCAGCAGCCTGCAGCAGCAGCAGCAGCAGCAGCAGCAGCTCTTGTACTCCACGTCGCCCGGAGCGGAGTCCTCTGGGGATAGACGGCCCGGGACGGCCATGAGCCTGGACCCGAGCATGGCGAGCAGCTTCAGCTCCAGCGCGGCAACCCTGAACAACAACGGCAGCGGCGGCGGCGGCAGTCGCGGCGGCGGCGACGACAGCGGCAGCGCCAGCGGCAGCCGCAGCCGGGCGATCAGCAACGTGTCGTTTGGCAGCGGCGCTAGCGCCAGCGAGCCGCGGCCGTCGTTCAGCAGCTCGACGCGGGGGGATGGCGGTAGCGGTGGCGGCAGCTCCACGCTCGCGAACAGCGTCGGCACCCTCGGCAGCCTGCGCGAGCAGAACGTCGAGGACAGCAAGCAGGTCACGGAGATGGTGGGCCGCATGCTGCAGTGCATGAGCGTGCTGGCGGGCGTGGGCGTGGCGGGCGAGGCCCAGGGTGCCCAGGGCGCCGCCAGCGAGGCCGTCGGCGGCAACGAGGGCAACCGGCGCGTCGAGGAGCTGAGCCGGCTGCTCAAGCTCAACTGGCTGGGGCGGGGCCGGACGGGGCGGAACAGGCGCGGCATGGTGGGCGGCCGGGTGAAGCGCGGCGCGGGCGAGCTGGCGGCGACGCGGCCAGGACTGAGTGTAGCATAGGGAGAGAGGGGGGGGGGGGGAGGGGGGTGACATTTCTGTATAGTACGTCATGTATCGGATCTAGGACAGGGACGGGACATCACGGGACAACCAAGAAAACATACGAGAGAATATGAACATCTCTCGGACAGGCTCAGCTGGGACAGATGTACGGATTACGGTGTTTGGACACGGGAGGGACATTTGAATGGGAAAATGACTTTTCTCTTGGATCGATATTTGCATTGTATTTTAAATATATCTGAACAACATTTGCATCATTCTTCTACTCTTTCTTCTGCTTCCTTCTTCTTGCTCTTCGTTCGTTTTCTTCTTTCTTTCTCGTCATATGCATGTCGTCGTCTCATCATGATCCGCGCATCGGAATACTTCAATACCTGTCGTGCCAGAATGGTTAGCGGCAGATCACCCCAGAGCAGAATGACAAGACACAGCGCAAGCAGCACAAAATGCGTATGGGTTGTTTTGTTCTTTCAGACATCCAAGGAAGTGCTTTACCCTCATTTGCATCCATTAGAAGGGCTTCTAAAGGCGGATGCTCAAGTGGAAACTGCGAATGTAGGAATAATTTTCATCATGAAGAACGGGCGGAGAGAGCAACTTTGCCTCTGTACGCGTACTTGGTTGTACTTGTACTTGCATGTAGCTGTGCTTGTGTGTTCTGGAGAGGACTCCCAAAACAAACGTACCTGTTATTCTGCAGAGACGTGCCCAGGCAAATAGCTGAGCATCGTCCCGCCACATCTCGCCGTCGTCATCATCATCATAATATATGATTCAAGGTCCGAGAAAAAAAAAACTAGATGCTGGTCAGCGCGCGTTCTCAATATTGAGAGGTCAACCAGATCATTGTGCTGCGATAGGGCAAGGCTCAGACGTAACAATACTGGCACGTAACAAGCACCGCCCCCGTAGGGACGAGCCCGGAAACAGACAAAATTTTCTTCATGGACGATTCTGTTGGGAAAAGAAGACATGTGTTTTGAAATATCATCATGGCCGTTGGGGGGGGGAGAGGAGAGGGAAAAGGGGAGCATGGCCCGGAAGCGCGGAGAGGAGAATACTCACAGTTAAAGATCATGGCCCGACAAGCAGCGCCGTGCCGTCGTGAACAGACACTCGTCTCTTCGTAGAGCGACGCGGCGAAGCTGTCAAGCCCGGTTGCAGAAAGAGAAGAAGAGAAGAAGTATGGAAGAGCGAGGGAATGGCAAGGTGAGGCAGAACTGAAGAAAAATTTATAGCTCTTTTTTTTTCTTAGGAGACCCGCCCCAAGCCTTAGTCAAATTTGGTGCCCCACTTTTCGAATCATTCTGAGTTTTCCGGTGCCTGGCGCAGCTCCGGCGCCGGAAGAACAGGCCTCCGCGCTGCCAGGTGCACCCAGCTGCTAGCCCCCCCACAGTGCGATGATGACTAAAAACGACACCTGTGTCTGGGTCTGGCTTGTTTTGTTCTGGCTCATTTCGTTCTGGCTCTTTTTTGTTCTGGCCCTTCTTGGCTTGAGCGTCGGGCCGCCCATTGCATGGTCCAGGTTCGCCCCAGCCACCCGTCGGTCTAGTCGGCCTCCACGTCGCGACATCGAGAGGGAGAGAGAAGATGTGCAAGAACGTGGACAGGACGTGGACGAAAGAGAGGCGCCTCTATGGAGTACTTGTAATATGCAGTAATCCGACAGAGAAGAAGAAGAGGATCTGCCAGAAAAAAGAAAGTGCAACGGGCCCTCCCAAGTGGCCGTGCCCGCCCAGGAGCTCCTTCCTGCGCAGAGGCCAGCTCGGATCGCACACAATAAAACACTGCACTGCGACAAAAACGCATGCAAAATGCACCTCGTGTGTCTTGTGTCTTGGAACTTCCGGGTGCGCTCCGTTCCTCTGTAGCAAGTCTCTGGGGCAGGTCTGAGTTCTCGTCAGCCAGCCAATGCAGGCTGCGTCTGTCTCGTCTTTGCTTTTTTGCGCGCCGGCAGAGCTGTCAGCAAGGCGGAGAGAAGAAGAAATTGGCAAGCTCATAATAATCCGAATGCGAGCATTGTTGTTGCATCGCTCCTGCCTCGCTCCCCGCAATGCTGTCCTCATGCTGTCCTCATGCTGTCCGCTCCTTCTCTATTGCTTTGAGCAGTCGTATACTGTAATTACTCGTGCTCTCTCTTTCCTTTTCGTATTCGCACTGCTCTTGCTTCTTTCCGTTTTCGCCGGATTGCTCACCGTGTCTCCTTCCGTCTGTTCTCATTCTCTAACAGAAGCAAGGCTCACATAACCCCCTGTTTGTCGCGGATTCCCACATCCCCCCCCCCCCCCCCAAAAGACAGCTCTGGTGGGTCCCACCCGCCTGCGGCCGCCGTCGCAACCGCCGCCTGCTTTCCCCATTATTCGCACAGCGAGTGCGCGCTCTGGTTCTTTCCCTGTGTATCTTATGTCCCGCCTGTCCTCTTTTCGCTTTCCCCTTCCCCTTTCCCTTCCCTCCTTCCCGGCTCTGCTCTTCTTTCCCTTTTTGCTCGCTCTCGTTTTGCGCTCCTTCCCAAGCTCTGCTAAGCGATCCCCTGTCGGGCAACAGCGAACCGCTACAAGCCACAACAAGCACAAGAACACCAGCCGCCACTGTCTGCGAACCCCCAGGAAAAGGAAGGCAGCCGCCACCCAGCGCGCACGCGCGCACAGTTCTCTGTGCTCTCTGTCCTGTCGTTCCTTCTTCCCCCGTTGGCTCGTCCGTCCCCTTCGATCTTTCCGTTTTTTCCGCCTCCCCCAACTGCAACTGTCGCACCGAAATTTTTGCTTCCTCTCTCTTTTTTCTTTCTTAATCTCCTCTTCTCCTCATCCTCCTCCCCTTCTCCCCCATTCCCCTCGTCGCGCCATATTCCGCTTCCCGCCTCTCGACGGCGTCGTCCAGCTTCGCTGTTCTCTCCTCCTCTCATCTTTGTCTCTTACTCGACCGCTTGCTTATATGCTCCGCTTTCTGCTCCTGCGTCGACTATCTCCCGCTGGTGCCACCCTTGCCATTTTCTGTTAGCGGCCGTCGGGTCCCCGATACCCGAATAATCACTTCGCTTTGCGCCATCCAATTTCCTAGCCAGCGTCTGGTTTGGCCTTCTCTCGCCTTCCGTCGCTCTGTGCTCCTCGCCCTCTTTCGCTGTCTCTTTCGCCTGTCCACCTTCGCTCGCTTTCCCTCACGCCCTCCCCCCCTCCGCTAACCTCTGTCGATCTTTGTCGCCTTTGCCTCGACTTCTTCGCTATCGCCACACACACATTCTTTCTCTCTCCGGCCTGCCTTTTTTCCCTTGTCGCTGGGTGAGCCCCCCGTTTTTATCCCCCATTTTCTTTATTCCGGGATTTCCTATCGCCATCGCTTCATTTCCCATCTCCGTGCAGACGGCGACAGCAAAATAAAGGCGTCGGCGGTCCAGCCGTTGCGACTGGGCCATCCCTGCATTTTTTATTTTATTGCCGAGAGGGCGTCGCGCGCTCTCCTTTCTAGCCTCTCGCCCCTACGCTTTAGTTTTTTCACTCATTTCTTTATTCTCTGTACCCGCGTTTCGAATCCCGCACCACGCACTGTGGCGCGCTTCGGCAGTCAGAGCCCCCTTCGCCGTCGCCGCATTCTTCCCGTCGACAGATCGCAACGGCAGAACAGACGAAATTAACAACGCGAAACGTCTTTAGGGATAATTTGGAAAACCTCAGTAGAGGGAAGCAGGGAAGAAAAGGGCTTTGCGATACGACCGCCTCCCCCGTCACCAGCCTCCACCCTCTTCCGCCCGACTCCACCACTCTTCGTCCTCGTCGCGACCGCCTGCGTTGGAAACGGCCCCTATCGACTCCATTCCATCTCTGCATCTCGACGCCCGTCTGATCCCAATTTGTCGCCGACCCGATCTCATATCCGGCGTTGTTTCCCACCTGTTTGCGATCAATCCGACCGCCGCGCGCCGCGTCTTCTCTCTCTTCTAGATCGCCCACACTGCTCGTTGCCGTCCAGTGCCCCGTGGATGATTAGGCCACGCGCATAAAGCATGATGACGAGCCTCGGTCCGACCTTCACACCACACCCTGGCGCGATGCAGCAGCATCCCGGCGTCCCTCAAGGCCACCCGGGCCTCGCTCCCGGAATGGCCCATAATCCCAGCCAGCCTGGCCAGCCCGGTGCCGTGCCCCAGCACATTGCCGCGCAGATGGGGGTCTCGGGCCCAGGAGGACCGCAGATCAATCCCGCCGCGATGATGGCCGCCGGTATGCCACCAGGTGCTGGCATGCCTGGCGCCCATGCCATGCAGCATTTGAGTCCTCAACAGCAGGCGCAGTTAATTCAGCAACAGCAGCAGATGAACCACATGGCCCGTATGTCTTCCAGTAGATCTGTTGTTTTGTCGCGTCCTTCGCGGCCCTTTTTCTGAATCTGTTGTGTGCTAATCTAATCGCCTATAGTGGTCGCGAACAATCCTCAGCTTCAAGCACAGCTTCAAGCACAGCGCCTCCAGCAGTTACAGCAGCAGCAGCAGCAGCAACAGCAGCATCGCCAAACACAGCAAATGCTCATGCAACAGCACGGCATGTACCCAAATGTGCCTATGATGCAGGCCAACCAAATGGCCGCCTACCAGAGGCGAATGGGCATGCAGGTGGTAAGACCCGTGTTTCTTCCATGGCTTTCCTCTTCAACATGATCGCATCGCTAACGTTGTCACCACAGAACCCCAATGATCCGCGCGCCCAGGCCTACCTCCAGCAGCAGCTCAACATCCAGCAACAGCAGCAGGCCGCTGCTCAGAACCAATCGCAAAACCCGACTCAGCTCAGCATGCAGCAGGCACATATAGCCGCCATTGCTCAACAGCAGCAAGCTCAGCAGCAGCAGCAGCAGCAGCAGCAGCAGGCTCAGCAGGCGCAACAAGTTCAACAAGCCCAGCAGCAGGCACAACAGGTCCAGCAAGCCCAGCAAGCCCAAGCCGTTGCTGCCGCCCAACAAGCTCAACAGCAGCAAGCTCAACAGCAGCAGGCCCAGCAAGCGCAACAAGCGCAACAGCAGCAGGCTCAGCAAGCCCACCAGCAGCAGCAGCAGCAGCAGCAGCAGCAACAGCAGCAAGCCCAGCAACAGGCCCAGCAGCAGGCCCAGCAGCAGGCCCAGCAACAGGCCCAGCAGGCTCAGCAGGCCCAGCAGGCAGCACAACAAGGCCCCGGCCAGCCAGGTCAGCCAGGCCAGCCAGGCCAACCAGGCCAGCCACAACCCCAGCAGCAGCCTCAACCAGGCCAGCCAGGACAACCGGGCCATCCGAGCCAGCCACAGACGCCCCAGCAACCTGGCCAGCAAGCTATCGGACCCCCACCGCCAAACGCGGGGCCTCAGGGACCACAAGTTCAGATGCCGCCTCAGATGGCAGGCCAGCCACAACAGCCGCAGCAAGTTCCAGGTGGACCCCAACAGCCACAACAGATGCCGCCGCAGATGCATCCACAGATGCAAGCACATCTGCAACAACAGCTGCTGCAGCAAAACCCTCTTGCTATGCAGGCCCAGCAGCACCAGTTTGCCGCTGCCAACGCCGCTCTCCAGCAGCAGAAGCGCGAGCCGATTCGGTTGCAGTGCCTGCTTAGGCTCTCCCAGTTCGCTGAGTTTCTCGGCGCGTTTCCTGTATGTAACCCACCATATCATCTCATCTGCGGCCGTCAACCTCTTGTGTGCAGAAAGTTTTCTTGCTAACTATGCGTGTTCAGGGCTCCAAGGGCAGAGACGACGTCACGTACTGGTACGACTTCGTCAATCGGTTTTTTTCCACGAACGGCGTCTTCCGCCACTCTATCCATATCGTGGACGGCGAAGAGAAGACCAATAAGCAGTACGAAATTCCCTGCGCTGCACTTGCACGGTACTTTCACACGTACTTCGAGAGTGGTGTCACGAAGATGCAATTTGTCATGGACAGGGGGTTCATCGAGAAACCGCTAGCCAACGACCGCTTTTGTGTCGAAAATCCCAAAGCCAGCTTGGTGCAGTGGTTCGAGGGTGGCTCTCATGTACGTTCCTATCCGCCTCTAACGTCCTTTCTTTACATCATTGCGGAAACGAAGGAGGGGGATCGAAGCTAACAACATCAAACACAGGTCGTGTCAACTGGTACTGTTCGCGCGCAGTTCGACGCGGAGCAAAGGTTCGAGCTGTTCGAGTTCGTGTGCGACGGCCACGAGGAATTTCTTCCACGGAAGCTAGTCATCCAGGCTGCCCAGCCGGGTCACAAGTGGGTCAAGGAATGGAGGAACATGAACTTGTCCGACAGCAAGCAGTCTCCCGAGATGAGCAAGAAGGGCAAGGTCAAGCAGATGAAGTCCCCGCAGAGCATCCCTCCTGATCTGCAGCTGCCGCATTCCATCATCAAGGAAAGCGTCGGCATTACCGAAGCTGTAAACCAGTTCCTCGAGGTGAGTCGATCTTCGTCGCTTCCGAGGCTCGAGGCTCAAAGTCCTCGGCCCTTCATGCTTCTTAATGCAATGTTCACGGTGTACTGACCCAACCTATAGATTGTCGAAGTCATGAGCAACATGAACCCGCTGTTCAACTACTGCCATTCTCACCCCACATTGACGGCATTCGGTTCCCTCGACCAGCTCATCCAAAATCTCAACAATGCGCCCAATGCGCCCATAGCGAATGTGAACGGCCAGATGGCCATGCCGCAAGGTGGGCCGAGAACGCCAGGAATGCCTCAATTCCCCATGGGCGCAAGCCCCCATGCCGCCCACCTACCTCCTCCAGGCTCACCACACGTCGTCAGCAGCCCTGCTGCCGGAGTCATGCAAGCCCCTGGGATGCATCCATCACAAAGCCAGCAGGGAACCAGCTCGGGCGGCCCTAGCGCAAATACCTCGCCCGCCGGCACAAAACGGAGACGGCCATCTGGCGTCAAAGCTGGAGACGACGTAAACGGCGGCCCCACGTCGGCGCCCACCC
Organism: Sporothrix brunneoviolacea; assembly: GCA_021396205.1. NCBI lineage: Eukaryota > Fungi > Ascomycota > Sordariomycetes > Ophiostomatales > Ophiostomataceae > Sporothrix > Sporothrix brunneoviolacea. The sequence goes on from WNYD01000099.1 coordinate 27,510, forward strand.
CCGCGGGCAACCCGCAGGTGAACGGCCTGCAGGGTAAGACGAAGCCGCCAACACCACGGATGCAGAAGAAGCAAAAGGTGAACGCCGCGCAATAGGCTGCGCTCGCGAGTCGAACACAATACATTTGCCAGACTATTGTCTCTTCTTCGTCAGCGAGAAGAGCTAAGGAAAACGATCGGCATCGGTGGACAGACAGCACCACAGATACGTCTTAACGACTACGACGGATGGTTGTATGGTATGACTGGCCTTGCTTTGGGTTGGCCAAGTGGATGTCTTGTTTTTTTTTTCTGCTGTTTTTCGGTGTTTTACCCCGGGTTATTTGTCGTGTTTTTGCCATGTTCTTGTTTTTGGCCTTCATTGCTGGTTTTCCCCCTCATCTTTCGCCGCTATGGCGGTGGAAACAAAAGGTCGGCGTCGGTGTACTATTTTCTGGGACTACATGGAACTGCATGACTGGTTTTATTCGAGCCTAGCCTCTTTCTTTTCGTTTGAATGAGATGAACGGAAAGAGGTTTGCTTTTACTCTGTCCTGTCTTTGTGTTTTGTTTTCGTTTTGTTTTGTTCTTTTTTCCCACGGGAGGCTGTTGTTTTTCATCCTGCTTTGACGACGTTCTGCTCCCTGTGGTCATTTACGGCCTTGCTTTTTCCCATAGGGCATGTTGCGTTTTTCTCTTCCTTTTTTTGGCTAGTTGGAATTTATGTCTTGGGTGTCACACTATCTTCGCTTTTTTGGGATATCTCTTCCTCGTTTTGAACATTTTTTTTACTTGCCACTTTTTTGGTTTCTTGATGCTTTGATCTCCCCCCTCGATTTTCTACAAGCGCCAGTGAGAAAAAGATGCCGAGTGAGCAGAAAGAGGCGAGCGCCGTGTTGCCCTCTATTACGAGCCGACGTCTGCGTGTGTGGGACAACCATCTACTGTTTAATGTGTTTGAACATAATAAATCTGAAGAGCCCAGCAGTGCAAAATGTGCCCCATTTTTTCCGTCGGATCTCGATTTTTGCTTGGCAGCTTGTGCACCCACACCCACGGTTGATTTTCCAGCTGCCCATTCTAGGCGCCTCGCTGTCGAGTTTTAATGCAAACAAAGCCGGGCGCGCGTTCTCGGCTGCACAATGCATGATTTCTTCTCAAGTCGACTAACCTGCCTTGTCTGTTGGGGCATCCAGACGAACTGGAGTCCCACGGAGGCTTCCTCCAGAGAGATCGGCGCAGTGCCCAAGCATCTGAACGCGAAGCACCTCGTCGACCACCATTTATAGAGCTGTCGATTGATGCTTATATCGGTCTGCAACTTAGCTTGAATCTTCTTGACAATGCATGACCGCTCGTCAACTTCGTCAGCCGGTAAAAGGCCGATGGTGGGCGCCGTCTCGGGACGATACTGAAGATATCGTAAGAGCTGGGCGGTGTCTTCTCGCTGAGTCGAGGGATCCGCGAGAAAGGAGTCCAGCTCGTTGAGCAATTGCCCTCGCTCCGCGTCTGACGCCATTTTTTGGCCAGTTTCGCTCGGAATGGGGCGAGATGAAGGCAAAGACAGCGGTTTGATTCAAATGGTCGACGCTGCTCGTGTTTCTTTTTTTAGGTCGCGGAGAGCAAAAGCTCGGGAGGCCAAAAGGAGGAGGTGGGGGGATGGAGAGAGACATGCCAAGCAGTGAATATTCAGCTTTACGATCGACGCGTCTAAGACGGTGCGTATTTGTTGCACCAAGATGAGGTTACGCTTTACGGGCGTGGGCACGGCCTTGCTCGAATTCAGATATCTCTCGGATATTTCTCATCATCTTCATCTCAGCAGGTTCTCTTAGTCTCTTGCTTGTAGTACGGCTGAATGCACGGTCCGCACTCGATACAGGTAACGCAATTAATATATCTAGTCAAATGACACAAGCTTAATCCCAGCTGCAAGGCTACAAGCTTTAGAGTGCCTACGAAGAAAATGAGTGAGGCTGAGCTGGGACTTTGGAGCAAGGAAGGCTGCGCGAGGGCGTTGTTCTCGCAGGTTTTGGGCTTTGTACATTATTAAGGATGCATGTTTTGATATACCCAATTTGCCGGGTTGGTCACCGTGGCTTTGCTTTCACTGTCTATTGCTTATATTAAAATGTACGGAACTTATTTCTGAATTGGTACAACCGGCAGCGGATACACCGTTGATGCCGCAGACGGCGAGCTGAGCGGACCGCGTGCGACTTTTGGCTTTTTACATCTACGACGGGACCCGAGAGAAGCTCGTCTTCGCAAGCAGCGTCTCTCTCCAGTACCAGACGGCAGACAAGGCGGCGCCGGGTCCGACGACAATGTTGGCCAGGGCAATCGCAGCGGCGGCCGCGCCGAGGTCGACGGCCGTGCGGCCGACGCGGCGCAGGTCCCAGACCGCCTGGCAGGACCACACGAACGAGGCAAGCTCGAGGCCGAAGAAGTCGGCCAGGAAGATGGCGCGCAGCCCCTCGCCGAGCGGCTTGGGCGTGGCGGAAAAGTCGGGCCAGAAGACCGACGACAGGCTCAGCGTCGGCGACGCCGCCACCGCCGCCAGGCAGCCGACGTGCAGGGCGAAGCCGAGGAGGCCCGTGACGAGGTATACCTGCTTCAGGTGGGCCACGTCGGGGAAGGGCGTGTCCGCGCGCCTGGGGACCTTGGCCCACCCGGGACGGCTCTTGCCGTAGAAGTAGCCGAGGGCGCGGCAGAGCAGAGGCACCAGCATCGGGGACACCTGGAAGAGGACCGCAAAGTTCTGCACGTGGCCGGGGTCCGACCAGGGGACGAACATGAGCAGCGCGGGCAGGGCGTAGCCGAGGAGGCAGGACCACAGCATCGACGAGGCCCACGGGACCGCGACCTCGCGGCTCGCCGGCCACCAGTACGTCTCAGGCTCCGAGACGGAGGTGTACGCGGCGTAGAAGAGGGGCATGCAGAAGCCGGCGCCGGCGCCCTGCGCCAGCGTCAGCCAGGCGGTGATGAGCGCCACGGGGGTCATCGCGTTGCGCTTGCGGGACGCCTCGACCGTCCAGACGGCGATGTGCGGCAGCAGCATGCCCATAAAGTACACCAGCAGCATGCCGAAGCTCTCGTCCCAGCGCCTCAGGCCGGGCACGAAGAGGGCCGTCAGGAGGACCAGGTAGTCGTCGACCGCCTTGACGCCGAGGTACGTCCGCTTGAGCGGCGGGAAGCCGTCGTCGTAGGGGAACGTGCCCGTCGCGAGCACGGCGCGGAGGTGCGCCCCGAGGCCGAAGGACTCCAAGCGTACCCACATGACGTAGAACACGGCGCAGGCGATCGCCGCGTAGACGGCCATGAAGCAGTAGCGGGCTGCCGCGCCGCGCGGGACGGGGTCGCGGAGCAGCTCGTCCTTGTACGGCGCGAGGTGCGGCACGGGGCTGGGCGCGGGGCTGTCCAGCTTCTCGGCCGCGGGAAAGTTGCGCGACAAGGTAAAGGTCACGACGTCGGGGCCGGCCAGGGGCAGCAGGTAGGTGGCCATGAACGCGAGCATCGGCGTGTCCATCATCTCCAGGCGCTGCTGCTCGTGCGAGCGGTGCTTGAGCTTCCTGGCGCGCGCCTGGCGGATCTTCTGGGTCGCGGCGAAGGCGTGCTCGACCTGCGCCTGCGTGGGCTTCCCGCCCCCGGACTCGGCCATCGCCCGGCGGAGGGCGTTCACCAGCGTGGCGGCCGACTCGATGCAGGCATTGCCGCCGTGGCCGGCGAGCGGGTGGAACTTGTGGGCGGCGTCGCCGATCGTGATGATGCGCCCGTAGTGCCACTGGCGGAAGACGTACTCTTGCAGGGGCACCAGCCCAGACGTGACCCTGTTCGCAATGAGGTCCCTGAACCGCAGCGTCGGCGTGATGTGGTCGTCCGCGTGCAGGGCGACGACCCTGTCCTCGTCCGCCTTGGTGAAGGCGGGGATGTTGTCGCCGTACACCCGCCGCGGCAGCTTATAGAACAAGAACCAGTACACGCGGCCCCCGGGGCCGCCGTTGATGAAGTAGGACTCGTGCTTGCGAAACACGGAGTTCAGCGCGCCGGGCTCGATGCCCGCGCACGGGTTGGAGATGCCGAACAGGCAGCCGTAGTCGCAGGGAACGCGCGAGTGCTCGTCGGCGGGGATCCAGCCAGGCGCCTCTTGGTTCGCAATCCGCCACATCTCGCCGCGGACGGTGCTGTGAATGCCGTCGGCGCCCACGAGGATGTCGCCCCGGTACACGGAACCGTCGGACGTCCCGACGATCACGCCCGCGTCGGTCATGCGCACCGTCTGCACGCGCTTGTTCGTCAGGACCTTTGTCTTGTCCTTGATGTTGTCGTAGAGGACCTGGAGGACCATCTGGCGATCCAGGAACGTGATCGGGTACCCGTGTCTGTGTCAGAAGGCATACATTGTCAGCATGGCCTTGCCGACAGAGTATACAGAGTCGTTCGCAAGAGGCTGGCCGGTCTCACCTCTGGACCATGGTGTGGTTCATGCCGAAGCACTCGCCGATCACCTTGCCCGTGCTGTCGCGGAAGTGGAACGAGTCGAGGGGCCGGCAGAGGTCCAGAATCTTGGTGAACAAGCCGAGCTGGTCGAGGATCCTGTGGCCGTAGGGGTGCAGGCCGATGCTGGCGCCCACCTGGGGAGCAACGGCGCCGTAGGACTCGAGCACCAGGTAGTCGATGCCGTACAGCTGCAGCATGTTGGCCAGGGCGAGGCCGGTGATGCTGCCGCCGGCGATCAGCACCTTGAAATTGTTGTCGACACCCATCTCGTGGGTGCTTGTCTGTGTTTTCTGCTACGTTGGCCTCGACGGTGTGTCTGTGGATGGCGATCACACTGCGCGACGCACGACAATATATATATCTCAGCCCATGCAGGTCGAATGTGCGTGCATATCAAAGATATGAAATATCAAAATTCGCCCCGCTCTCGGGCCAGCCCCTGATTCCGCGATTCCAGCCCTCGTGCCTGTTTCCGGGTCCGTGTTGTCGTCGAATAAGGGCGGCAACTATCTAATCTTGCCGCGTGCCATTAGCAGCGAAAGTTTAATTTGTTGGGGACGTACGAATTAGGTCGAAAATGAAAGTTGTTGGCATATAAAGTGGGCCGTAGCGTGGGTAGCATTTCTAGCCGCGCAGGACATGTCGACCCATGCGATTTCGGTGTAAGACCAAAGCGCCGGGTGAGGCATACTTGTACTCCGTATACTTTACAGAATTATGCTCTTGGCATAGTCTTTATTTCCTTTTCACCGTACCCACGATGCGGATGAATTATACGTCGTAGACTGGTGGGCTGGGGGGAGGGAGGGCCCGTAAAGGTAGTAAGGCCAGTGAAGTACTCGTGATGGGAGGAGTTAGTAAGGGAGAAGAGATGTAATATAAAAAGAAAAGAGCTTGTATGCCTATAAAAGTACTGCTCGTTCGCATCCCTCGTCTTATACAAAACTAGGCCTCCTTATGACCCGTTAACCGTCCCTTAGCCAACGCCCGCCCAGCGCTCTACCCAACGGTCCTCGCACCTACGCACGGCCAGACGGAGTACGGAGTAGATGTCTTTAGATTGTGCTCTTACCACAGTTGTCATGGCACCGGGATTCTACGGTGACTCAACGCACTTCCCCCGGTGCCTGCGACTGCGGTCCCTGGCGTGCGGTCCCGATCTCCTGTCGCCGGCCCCCAGGCCCTGCCCGCGCACCAGTCTGGCGCGGCCGGCTGCCCAGGGCCCGTGCCACCCGGCAAATCCCCTGGGATTCAACGGGATCCCCGCACGTGACTGGCGGTGCCGAAGGCGACGCTGCCCAACGCCTTACGCAGATGGTCCCCCGATATCCCCAAGTGATTAGTGATCATTATACGGGGATGCAACGCACCCCTTACGGAGCAGTCTGTTAAATATATTACCTGACCCTTGGGCCCTCGTAATTATGAGGAGGCCATACCTACGTTTTGCCCATCTGCTATGTGATCCTTTCGCTGTGGAACCCGTGCCTAGAAAACCCCTTGCAATAGTCGTGTCTCTGTTTTCCTTCTCTCCGCCAAGCCAGCATGGACAGCTTCCAGAAGAAAGTCCTCGTCACAGGGCGCTCGCTCAAGTACACCTACTATGTTTCGCCGTCCGGAGAGGCTAGCGAACAGGTCCCTGCCTTGCTGTTCCTCCACGGGTTTCCCGACTCGGCGCATCTCTGGACCGACGTCATTGCCGCTCTCGGCAGCCTCCCCAACAAGATTATTGTTCCCGACTGTCTCGGCTATGCCGGCACTGACAAGCCGGAGGACACTGCCCTGTATACCTACGACGGCCAGGTGGCCGACTTCGTGGACATCCTGGCGAACGAGCACGCAGCCGACGGCAGGAAGACTGTCGTCGTCGGCCACGACTGGGGCAGCGCGTTGGCGACGCGCACGTTTCTGTACCGCAGAGAGCTCATCCGCGGCGTCGTTCTCATCAACATCGGCTATACCGTGCCGTCGGCCGACCAGTTTGACCTTGCTGCCACGAACGCCTTCACTGAAAAGGCCCTAGGCTACCCGATGCTCGCGTTCTGGGATTTTTTCATGGCAGCCGATGCCGCCGAGGTCGTCGACAACCACCTCGACCGGATGTGGCTGGTGCTGCACGGCGATCGGCGGGACTGGATGAAGACTCTGTTCTGCGCCCCGGGTGCCATGCGCGCATTCCTTTGCGGCGACGAGCAGGTGCCGCTGAGGCCCTACGCCACCCAGCCGCGGCTCTGAGACCACTTCATGGAGCAGTTCAGCAGAGAGAACGGCGGCTTCGCTCCGGCCTTTCAGATGTACAAATCGACGGTGGGCCCAGTACAGACGGACGCATTCGCCGCGCTTCCCAAGATGGACCTGAAGATCGACGTGCCCGTGCTCTTCGTTACCTGCGAGCAGGACGCTGTTTGTGCGCCCGCGATCAGGATGGATCCGGCCAAGGCGATGGGGCTCGTGCCGCATGTGAGGGACGTAGTTTTGGACTGTGCACACTGGTCCCCGATGGAGAAGCCACGCGAGATCGCGGAGGAGATCAAGACATTCTTGCTGGTGGACATGAAAGAGGCGGCTGTGTGAGACGGTCGAAGACGGAAAGAGGACAGAACGCGGCATTCACCAGCAGCGACTATAAACAAAGCGAGAATTGTCGAACCACGCAAGTATTATGTCTTGTTTGAGCTCGGCTCAGGCCGCCATGTTCATCAGAACCGTCTTCGGTTCCGTAGACTGACCTGATCTAACTTCCAACTCAGCGCTGCCCTCTGCACTGTGTAGATCCTCAGCGTTCCGTACGATTCGAGCAGGCGAAGATGTACCGCCCTCTGCGAACTGGCCTCGATCACGCACTTCGACGAAGAAGCCGGCTCCCAACTTTGCTGCTTTATCATTCGATCTCGTAAAGGCACAGAGACAAGGCGTCCTTGCATGTCGTAAACCTCTAGTCTTTTTATATAACTACGAGCCGAGAGAAGTTTCCGTCAACTGATATATGCAACTTGACTGGGAAATATTAAAGTGGATGGTCCAGTTGTCCGACGATAGCAAGCTGTCGACAGCTCGGCTCTGTTGCCGCTCACGACCATCGCCAGCCGCCAGCATTATTTATTGCCCCTTGGCCTCCCTCCCGACCACGGGCGTTCACGCCACTGCCTTTCTGAAGCGACGTTTTCTGCTGATGTTAGTGATCTTCTCTCTTGTGCCGTGGTCGCCGAGCGCGGACTTGGACTTGAAAAAACTTACTGGTCCCTCTTGTCGTACCACCACACCGCGACCGCCGTGAACAGGAACACGATGATGAACGCCTGCGTGAAGATGTACCCCTTGTGGTACTCGGGCGCGTCGACCGTCTGCCACACGAGCAGCGGCACCCACGTGGCGAACACGTTGGACATGGCGCACATGACCGACACCACAAAGGCGCGCTCCTCGGCGTCCTCGCGGCAGATCTCGTTGGCCCACGCGTACAGGATGGGCGACAGCGCGTTCTGGCCGTAGCCCGTGGCCACCGCCGCCCACTTGTAGCCGACCGACGACCGCGACCACAGGGGGAACGCCATCTGCAGCGCGAACGACAGCAGGCTCTGGCCGACGATGATGGGGATCTTGGCCTGCAGGATGTCCGAGAGGAACGAGTAGAACAGGATGAGAAATAAACCGACGCCCGGGTTGACCGCCGTCAGCAGGTTGAGCTCCGAGGTCGTGTGCGTGCCGAGGCTCTTGATCCAGAGCGTGTAGGCGCCGTTGCCGGACGGCTGGCAGGTGAGGATCCAGGGCACCAGGAAGAAGCCGAGCACGTAGATGTGCCAGCGCGCGAAGAAGCGCCTGATCACGCTCCAGCCGCCGCCGAAGCCGATCGCGGGCTTGCCGCCGATCCTGCGCATGCGCTCCTTGGCCAGCTCCTTCTCCGCGGCCGTCAGCCAGCGCGTGTTGGTCTTGTCGGGCGTGCTGGGGAAGAAGACGAAGCCGAAGATGCCGATCGGGAACGTGAGCACGGCGCAGATGATGTACAGCCAGCGCCAGCCGGCGAGGCCGTTGACGCCGTCGAGGTTCTTGATGATGCCGCTGGCCAGGAACCCCGTGGTCATGGTGCCGAGGCACGTCGCCACGTAGAAGATGCCGGCGCGGCGGCCCAGTTCGTCGGTTCTATACCTAGGTGGGGGGTTAGAAGAGGATATAAACATAGGTTGTCGTGCATCATGAGTCAACGGCGACCTACCAAGATCCCAGAACATAGTGGATCGACGTGTAGAAGCCGCTCTCGAAGAGGCCCGTCATGAACCGGTACGCGGCCAGCTCGCCGAACGACTGGGACCGGTACTGCAGCAGCGTGAAGATGCCCCAGCCGAACTCGCAGATCGGGATCGTCTTGGGGTACTCGGCGGCCAGCAGCGTGAGCGGGATCATGAAGACGGTGTAGGCCACGTTGTAGATCGTCTGCAGCTGCACCAGCTGGTTGCCGTAGAAGCCCAGGTCCTCCTTCATGCCGCTGATGTAGGCGTTGGTCAGGTTGCCCTGGTCGATGTACTTGGCCCAGTAGGCCAGGAAGGCGAAGGACATGATCAGGAGGTCCATCTTGATGATCAGCCTGCGCTCCGCGGGCCCGTCGGTGTCGGCGAACCAGCTGTACCAGCGGCGCGGGATACGGCCGCGGCCGGCGATGTAGTTGTCTCTGGACTCCTCATCGGGGGAATGGGGGAGCGTCTCCTCGCTGGTGGTGACGGTCTGCCCCTTGAGCTCGGGGGAGACGTCGTCGACGTCGACCTCTGATTTTCCCATTGCTGCGTATGGGCGTGGATGCACGATGCAGAGTCAGGCTGTGGGATGCGATCTACATCACGCCTCTCTCCTATATAAATACATCTATTATCTACCGTCTTATATCTGTTTTACACATGCATGCGCGAAGCATGCCAGACTGCATCCTCGAATGCAAAACACAATCCTCGCCGTCAATGACGACTTCTGTCCAGTCGAGCCGGCCGCGACTATTTACACTTGCACCCAGAAAGGGGAGCGCAGCCACCCATCGGAAAAGGTTAGACGTGAAAAAAATCAGACATCGCAGGCGTCGACAGCACAGACTGTCCCCCTGTCGCTGTCCAGCACATCATATCGACTAGAATGAGGGAGGCATGCAAGTGCGAATGCCCCCCTGGTCATTGGCTGGAGATTATCTAGAGCTGCTCGAGTCGAGGATTTTATAAATTTTTATAGCCGGGAAGTGCAGCGACGCTAGGCCTACCCCAGGAACGCCGAGATATCGCACGGCAACGCGCACACACACCAGGCCAAACTACCTTGCAAGCCACCTGGCAAACCATCTGATCGGGCCCTCTGTCCGCGATGGAGACGTGACTCGCCGGTGATTTGTGGGAGAGGGCTGGAGATTGGAGACTGGAAACATGTTCGCTGATCGTCCTTATGTCGCCAAGCCGGCAGGTCGGCTTGCTTGGATTGATCACGCAATCTGTAGGAAGCTGACTTCCTTCTGCGATGTCGGGATGTTCACTGCTAGGCGAGATGGCTCATTTCCAAAGCCAAGACAATAGCTTGCAACATGGACGCTCTGCTATCTATTGAGAAGCTGTGTGAATGTGAATGCCCTCAGAGGAACGACGACGACCGGGTCTGACCATCATACGACGCACATTATCCCTCTAGTCCACCATGGCGTCCGCAAAGCACACCATCCAGTCCATCACCCCCGTCCTCGCCGACCGCTTCCTCCTCGTCCGCATCGAGACCGACACGGGCATCGTCGGCTACGGCGAGGCCGGCATCTGGTCCCACACCAACGTCGCCCTCAGCGTCATCACGCGCTTCTCCGAGTACCTCATCGGCAAGCCCGCCTTCGACATCGAGCACCACTGGAACGCCCTGCACCGCTTCAGCTACTTTCAAGGGCTGGCCATCAACGCCGGCATCTCCGCCATCGACATCGCCCTCTGGGACATCAAGGGCAAGGCCCTCGGCGTCCCCGTCTACGAGCTGCTCGGCGGCGCCTGCCGGACCAAGGCGCGCGTGTACCCGCACGTGCGCGGCAAGACGCTCGACGAGATCGTGCAGGATGCCCGGTGGAAGGTCCGGCAGGGCTTCACGGCCGTCGGCCACCTGAACCCGTTCCTCGACGAGGACAAGGACACCGTCTACTTCAAGACCCACGTCACCAAGATGCGCGACGCCATCGACAACGTGCGCAAGGTGCGCGAGGCCGTCGGCGACGACGTCGACATCGCGCTCGAGCTGCACCGGCGGCTCTCGCCCTCCGAGGCCATCACCTTCTGCGACGGCGTCAAGGACTACTTCCCGCTGTTCGTCGAGGACCCCATCCGTCCCGAGAACCCGGCCGCCATGGCGCGCGTCGCCGAGAAGACCGCGCTGCCGATCGCCACGGGCGAGCGCCTGTCGACGCTGTACGAGTTCCAGGCCCTGTTCGAGCGCGAGGCCCTCGAGTACGCGCGCGTGGACCCGGCGCTCTGCGGTGGCATCACGGGCATGAAGAAGGTGGCCGCCCTCGCGGAGGCGTACCACATCCAGCTCGTGCCGCACAACCCGCTGTCGCCGATCGGGCTGGCGGCCTGCCTGCAGGTCGTGGCGGCGATCCCCAACTTCCTGATCCAGGAGTACACGACGGCGCTGGACGCGGAGAGCCACAGCGAGATCGCGGAGCACGTGGGCGCGCGCCTGGTGGACTACGTGCCGGTGCCCAAGGACGGGTTCGTGGACATTCCGACGGGGCCGGGCTTGGGCGTGAACCTGCTGGCGGACGCGGCGACGATCAGCCCGCCCATCGAGCTGCCGATCCAGGTGCGAAAGCACCGGGACGGGTTCATTGTCGACCAGTAGATGTATATAACTCAAAATAAAATATCTTATTCAAATGCTAGAAAACTCTCTACAGTAGGATATCATCTCCCCAAACAATCTCACGATGGAAACGCAGCCTGTGGCTCGTTGCCGTAGGGAATGATCCGGACCATGTGCCGCCTCTCGCCCGTCTCGAAGTCGGGGACCGCGGAGTGCGCAGCCGTCCGCTAGATGGGTGTTAGTAAAACGTTTTGAATAATGTCTTGAATTCTTAAATTCTTGGGAGATTATACTGACCTGGTCCCACACCACGACGGTGCCCGGTTCCCAGCTCACGCGGCAGCTAAAGTCCAGCGACCGGATGTGGTCGTGCAGGAAGCCCAGCAGGTTGTCCGACTCCGTCGGGTTGAAGCCCTCGATCCGCCGCCCGATCGTCGGGTTCACGTACAGCACCGGCTTCTTGGTCACCGGATGCTCGATCACGAGCGGGTGCACCGCGTTGACCGCCTCCTTCAGCGCCCGCTCCTGCCCCACGCGCGCGACCTCGCCGACGCTGGCGCTCGTGTGGAAGAGACTCAGGTCGTGCAGCGTGGCCCGGAACGCGGGGGAGAGAGCCGCGTAGGCCGACACGAGCGACGTGAACGCCGTGTCGCCGCCGCCGTTGGCGGGGCTCTCGAGCACCCAGAAGAACGTCGTGCTCGGCACGTTCTGCGTGTACGTCTGGTCGACGTGCCAGAGGTCGTAGGACGACCGCGGGCCCAGCAGGTCGCGCAGGGTGCCGACCTTCTCGTCCGCGTACACGACGTGGAACTCGGGGCCCGTCCCCTCGGGGTAGCCCATGGTCGGGTGCTTGTGCAGCGGGCCGTAGTGGCGCACGATGTCGAGCTGGCGGTCCGGGCCGATGTCCGCAAAGTCCTGCCCCCGGAAGACGAGAACGCCGCGCTCCGCGGCCAGCAGCGCCACCTCGTCCAGGCCCTGCTTGCTCAGCTGGCTGAGCTGGACGCCGCGCAGCTCCGTGCCGAGGCGCGGCGTGATGTTCTTGATGGCGGAGGCCTTGTTGGTGAGCTCGGGCTTGCTCGGATCGGCGCGCAGGCCGGGCTCCTCCGCCGTAAACAGCGGCACCTGGAGCGCGGGCGTGAAGCCCTCCGGCCGTGTGGGCAGGTAGGCCGGATAGAGAGGCGGCTTGGATGTTTCGGTCGCCATGTTGGAAAATGATGCCTCTCTACGATGTTAGACAGGATTCTGCCGGCAAAGATAGGCTGAGGACACACAAGCCAACGCTGACTATTCTCTGGGACGGCTGTTTGATTTTGGTGGGTGACTGGGGCCGGACTGCGCCGTATAATTGATCAAAACTTTTATAAGACAACCCGCCAAGACAGCAACAACACAAGCTTCACAAGCTTTAGCATGCGCCCAGATCGCGTGGTGTGTGTATAAGTCCACATGCAACAGATAAGGTATGGACCGGCAGGAAGCTAGCACTTACACCAGTAGCGGCCTAGCTCCGGATTCTTAGCTCGGCACTTGCTGCACGCCGGACGACTAGGGCCGCCCCCATGGACGTACGCCATATTGTCTAAAACGGCGGAATTTATTACTCTAACCAGGCTGGTGTCCTTTTCTGCTCGACGCGACGATTTTGGCAGCCCCCGTGTGCCCGTCAACCTTGATTCCAAGACGGAAACGCAGCGCAGTCTCCGGCCTCGGACGCCGGCAATGACTCGGGGCGCGGAAGCCAGACTGCCGGAGTGAGGCTGTGCACGTCGTAGTCGCTGCTAGGGTCCTCGTCGGCGATGCAGAATCTGGCAAGGACGGCATGGCACGATCCTAGGCACAGATTCGTGCTGGGGCGCAGCCAACGATGCTCTCCGACGCGGACACAGCAGTCCGATGGCAGGCACTGGCCCACGGTCTTCGCCATGTGTGCCATCCGCGCTAGCGGACACCTGCTCCGACGTTCAATGAAAAGACGTGATGCTAGGACTTGGCAGATCACCCTCCCAAACAGGAAATGGATTCGCGGTTCGAATGTTTTGAATATTGTGTCTTATTCTCTTCCAGACAGACGTGGAGCTTAGAAAGATTGAGCCGTATTTTGGTCTATCTATGATATCTACGATATCTACTGCTTTGATCGAAACCAGCATCGTAGCCATGGCACCCTCTGTCACCGTCCCCGTTGAAGAGACGAGCTCGCCCAAGACCGTGCCTGTGGTCCGGCAAGACTTTGACACCGATTTCCACAAAGATGTGCGTCTCATAGAACTGCATTCTCTCTGTTCAGCGTGAAATTTCAACGTGACATTCTAACCCTTTCGTCAAAAACAGTACAAATATGCCGCGTATCTTCCCGTCTGGAATCCCAGCACCAGCCTGCCCCCGCTCGAGCCCTTCGAGTACGTCGACAGGGGCAGCCTGGCCGACAAGGCCAAGCCGCATCTCTCTGCTGCGGTCAAGGACGTCCCGGGCGCGTCGATCACCAAGATCACGCCCCCGGCCGGCACCGAAGTCCGCGGCCTCCAGCTCAGCCAGCTCACGGACGCCCAGAAGAACGAGCTCGCCCTCCTGATTGCCGAGCGCGGCGTCGTCGTCTTCCGCGACCAGGACTTTAAGGATGTCGGCCCGGCGAAGCAGAAGGCGTTTGCGGAGTACTTTGGACGGCTGCATGTCCACGTATGTCTTCTTTTCTTTTCCACACCGGCTCTTTTTCACCCTCCTAACGCGCGCAGCCCGTCGAAGCGCAGGTCGCCGGACACCCCGAGCTCTACAGCATCTACCAGGGCCCCGACAACACCCACCGCGCGGCGCGCTCGTCCGCCCGCCTCACCAACACCCGCTTCCACTCGGACGTCTCCTACGAGCACCAGTCCCCCGCCTACACCATCCTGACCATGCTGCACTCCCCGCCCACCGGCGGCGACACCGCCTGGGTCTCCATGGCCGCCGCCTACGACCGCCTCTCGCCGCCCATCCAGCAGCTGCTGGCCGGCCTCCGCGCCGAGCACTCGGGGGCGCGGCAGGCGGCCCAGGCCCAGCGCGAGGGCCACCCCGTGCTGCGGGCGCCGGTCGCGTCCGACCACCCGATCGTGCGCGTGCACCCGGCGACGGGCGCCAGGGGGCTCTTCGTGAACGTGTCGAACACGACGCGGATCGTCGGCCTGCGGGACGAGGAGTCGGAGGCGCTGCTGGGCCTGCTGTTCCGGCACCTGGCGACGGCGCTGGACTGCCAGGTGCGCGTGCGGTGGGCGGAGGGGACGGTGGTGCTCTGGGACAACCGGGCGACGGTGCACACGCCGATCCCCGATTTTGCCGTGTCCTCCTCCTCCGGGGGCGCGGACGGGGCGGGCGACGAGCGGACCTTCCGACATGCGTTTCGGATCACGACGGTGGGGGAGAAGCCGCTCGGTGTTGGCGGGCTGGACTCGGTGTGGTGAGGGCCTGTTATCGTCTTCTCTCTTCTCTCTTCTCTCTTGCTGTATTCTTAGCGTGGCAAGGCTTGGCGTTGAGCAGCTCGTAACAGCCCACTGATGCATCCCGAGCTCTGTTATATGCGCCGAAAAACCTCATTGGCGTCCCTGCAAATCACGACCCGTGTTTGGGGGCCAAGCACAGGCGCTACACAGCCTGGCACAGGCGCTAAGCATGCCTGCACAGGCGTGCACACCTGTGCGCCGTCTGCGCCACAAAACGTATGTACACGGTTAGAAGTATATAGCTCTAAGCATACGGCCTTATTTATTAACGAGGGTCTTAAAACGTGGAAACGCTCTTTAGAGGACCGGCTTCTAGGGCTCACCGTCGTCCAGACCGTTGAGAACGTTCGGCCCGTAGATCCTGCATTGACAATGACCACTTCGATACTGCCGTTGGGCGAACGTTGGAGCTATATGGGCAACGGCTTTGTCGACTACGAGTTCAATGGGAATCTGGACCTGTATGCCGATCGTGGGAAGTGGAAGAACGGAGTGCTTTTTAATGAGAACCCCGAGGAGCTTTCGACCATTCAGAAGGGCGGCCTTACACTGAAGTGAGTTAAAAAGATGTGTTGGCGTTGATTGATTTAATGAGGAATTTCAAGAAGACAAAAAAAAAAACAAAAAAAAACAGCCCCACTTTTATCCGGCAAAGTCAACATCAACGACAGCGAGTGAGCATTGTCATCCAAGCTTCTTACCGTGTCACCGCATAAAACCTCTATTGACATCGTCGTCTTCCACGTACGGCCACAGATACTGGAGAACACGGGATCCCGTCCGCTCTCCCCTACTTAAACCAGTAATCGGCGGATTAGTAGTTGGGTCGGTGACGACCAGCGAATACCCGCTGCTGTATGTTTTTTTGGGGGGGGTTTTTTTTTGTGTTATTTAAAAATGTAGCCCTTTTACTTTTTTCCTTTTTAATTATCTTCGAATTGAATTGAATTATTTTTGACGATGCGTCGTACTTGTTTATTTCTCGTGTGTAGATAATATTGGCATGGTCATCGACTTGTGTGGTTCACCGTACCCACCGTGTCTTTCGCCTGTTGACCCTTGATTCGGCATCCTCACGATTCAGCAGCTTTAGCCCTTTAATGTGATTGGGGTTTTATCAAAACAAAAGAAGTGGCTTCATATGAGAAACTCATTGTCATCCTGACTGTGAATTATCGTTTCTTCAATATTTCGCCCCAAATTGTCCAGAGTGGCTGATGTTAATGCAACGTCAATATGCACAAATGCGAGAACGAGCAGAAGCTGCGCGAGAGTTGCAAATACCCTCATCAATGATCTTGTTTCATAGTGTATTTAAAGAATAGAATGGAACATACGTCAACACTTCTTACCGTCATACTCATCTTTCTTCTTTTTCATACAATGTTTTTGCAGCATTTTTACTATTCGAAGTCACCATGAGGGTTTCCCTCTGCCTTTCACTTGCTGCCATAGCACTGTTCGCCAGCCCGACAGTCGCTTCTGCTTGCCGACCCACCAAAGCTTCATCCTCCTCCTCACTCGCTTCTCCATCTTCCTCACCCTCATTGTTGCCTTCTTCTTCGTCACCTTTATCAATTTTACCATCGTCAATCTCACCGTCTGTTCTATCTTCGCCATCGTCTTCCCCTTCACCTCCACCTTGCGGCACCAACATACTTGTCAACGACGACTTTTCCGCCGGCGAAAAAGGGTGGACAATCGGTGACTGCGGCTCCATCGTATCTCAACAGGACTGTGGAACTGACTCTACCGGTATCGAATTTACTGTCTGCGGGGATTTCTCAACTGGCTCGGGCGGCACATCGAGTCTTTCCCAGTCACTTTTTGTCGGCGAGGTCAGCATCGATCACATCCTGTTCTTCTCGATCCATTACCAAGTGCCCAGCGGCGGGACACTGCACTGCGGAATATCAGCTGGCGGAGAGACTCCTACAGTGTCGTTCTCACAGACAATAATCAATCCAGACGATGCAAGTCAGTGGTGGTCCTTTACCGGCAGCGGCACGATAACAGCGGCCACGATGGAGTTGACGTGCACGATGACACGCGAGCCTCCAGCCCAAGCTCTGCTGGCAGACGTGTTGGTGGAGATAGTTTGTTAAGTGCAGAGAAACCTTCCGGGGGCTTGATCTTGTTGGAAATATTTGTACACTTCATTTTCCAGTTCCTTCAGCCACAAATTTAACACTCTCAGTATCGCTTCATATCCATTGGTCCACGAACGTAGCAGTGCATCGTCAAATGACAGTGCGTCGAATTAAAGTCGCCGGAGAACGCCTCAGTAGTATTTAAACCTTTAACTTTGCCCAAAATGTCAACGGTCGAGACCGCGGCAGAAGGCACTACGGCCGTCCATGCTGACGGCCAATGCGACATCAAATATTTGGCCCAAAAGGGAAGATCGTGAAGGAGATTAGGTGCATCGTCGAAGAGAATAAGAGGCATCGCTCGCATTGTTTTCTTTCATTTTTGTTCTTTTTATCTCTAATGTTTTCCCTTCGATCTGATTCTGGCTTCCACAGGCTTTGTTGACTTCGTTCGACAATCACAACAATGAAGCTGCCAACACTCGCCAGCTTCCTGGCCATTGGCCTTTTCCTGGACCAGACGGCTGCATCTGCCTGCCGCCCCAAAAGCCCATCGTCCTCTTCTTCGATTGTCCCCACTTCGTCGTCAAGCATGCCTTCATCTTCATCCTCTCCGGTTCCTTCATCTTCGTCCTCTCCAATTCCATCGTCTTCCTCTTCGATTGCCCCATCATCTTCATCCTCGGTCGTTTCCTCCTCCTCTTCTTCGGTCGTCGCCTCTCCTTCACCCAGCCCGTCCGCCTGCACGACCAACCTCGTTGGAAACCCCACCTTTGACAACAACCTTAGCGGCTGGTCCTCCGACGGCATCGTCTACGACTTTGGAAGCTGCTCCGATGGAGTCCAGTCTTGCGCCGACATCATTTCATCGACGACAATCACCTCCTCGGTGTCTACAGACATTGGTGGTTTTGTGGTAGGCCAGACCTACACCGTGTCTGCCCAGTACTATTTGTCGCTAGGGAATTCTGGCACATTGACCTGCTACATTGGCAGCACGGCACTCTTGAGTGGCTCGACCGTCGGCACGAGTTGGTAGATAATGACCAGCCCGTATGTTGCCGACTCTGATACAGAGCAGCTGTCATGTGTATGGGTAGCAGGCGGGTCGTCGACGTACACGATCGAGCTGACTGCCGTATCGATTGTGCTGCAGTGTTGAGAGGAAATGCGAGCAGATAAGCACGCCTGGAGGCAAGCCTGGAGAAAGAAAGAAACAACTCTGGGCTAGTAAGATAGAATATAAGGCTGTTTGAACCCAGCACATAATTTCAATGTAATAAAAGGTTCTTGTTGGAGGTGAAAACAGGCCAGAGACGTTTGATATTGTGAGAATAGTATTGTAGCCTTTTGTTAATGTATACAAGATGATTCAACTGTCCTGTCTCTAGTACTCATCATCTTTCAATACAAAGTAGTAGCTTGCTGCTGTGTTGGTTTGGGCTTGCACGGGTTGACCTTGGCGGGCGAGGAGGAAGGGGGCACAGATGAAGCTGACGACGAAGAAGAAGCAGAAGAAGAAGAAGGGCACACCGTCGCCACAATTGGAATCTGCACATTGTCAATGTTCAGCGTGGCAATGTTGCCATCTCCGCACGCATACATGACAAGCAGGTCAAAGCTGGACGAGGGCGGCGTCAACACATAGCTGTACGTCTGCCACTGCACCGTCGCCTGGTCCTGGTAAGCAACAGGCACGATCGACTCAAAATTCACAAAATTGTCCCACGTATTCTTCGACAAGCCAACGTAGCACAGGCCCGGGTTGCTGTCGGGGTCGATGCCTTCGTCGTAGATTGCTTGGTAGTCGAACGAAACCGTGTGCTGGGTTGATGTGTCGAGGCCGTTGATGGTTTGGACGAGGTAGGTCCAGTCGTTGTTGATGGGAGCGAGGGTGCTGTGCTGTTAGTGATGGATAGCAGAAAAGAATCGGAGAGAGCAACGACTTACTAGTAATGCGTCCCGTCGGATGCGGCTCCCGTAACAACAGAGCCTCCAGCCGGCCCGTCTTCCGC
Source organism: Sporothrix brunneoviolacea (assembly GCA_021396205.1). NCBI lineage: Eukaryota > Fungi > Ascomycota > Sordariomycetes > Ophiostomatales > Ophiostomataceae > Sporothrix > Sporothrix brunneoviolacea. The sequence goes on from WNYD01000099.1 coordinate 46,373, forward strand.
AATGACATCGGCCCAGTCGGTCAGGTCGCCCGTCTCAAAGGACGGATTCTGGACAGCATTGGTTATGACGACAAAACAGCTGTTGGAGCCACCAGTGCCAACGGCTTTCGTAGACTGTGCAAAACCCAAGGCCAGGCCAGCAGCGAAGACTGTGCTGCGCATGATGGTAGTGTCGATGTTGATGTCGATGTCGATGATGATTAGAGAAGTGGACAGGGCTCACCGGAAGTTGAAAAAGACAAAAGGAACTAGAAGCTCTTAAATATTCATGTTTTTACAACACACAGAAACCAAACGAATGCTCTCAAACACATTGAGGAGGCCGCGCAATACCCTGCTTTCTATCCTGCTAGCGAAATCAGCTCGAAATCAATAGTCTACATGTGTGTGGGGCAGGCCCTGAATAAACAAGCTTTTTTTTCCAAGAACGGCAACATTTCAGGGTTTAATGGAGTAAAAAAAAAAGAACCGCAACGCACTGATTTTCAGCTCTCGTAACGGCCCTTAAAAGGAAAGCATGGGAAAGTAGTGGCCGTGAAGGAGACCATGCTTCGTACAAAGTAATCAGGTCCATAAATATTTATTAAAGCGGCATTGCATGAACCCATGCGTTGGACTCCATACTACAACAGCCCTTATTGCAAGTCATATCATTACTTTCTAATTGAGCGCACTGGACCGTTATCGTTTGCGACCCCATCCCATCAAGTTGAAACTCTCGTCTTATCGATATTGTGGCTTCGAGTTTACCGGCACTGAGTCGAAGTCGGACGAATAACCTTACGATCTTGGGGTAGTATCTGATCACTGACCAGGTCGTTGAGCCTAATGTTTTTATTCTTTTATTTCCGTTCTTCGTCACGTTGATTTACTGATCTTGAAAATGCTGGGTTCAACGCGCCACAGTCAGGCGGCCCATTCGCATACGGCACCCTCGGGTCCGTCTAAATCCACGCCATGAAATCTAAATCCACGCACACGCTAAGCCTAACCAGGAAATCACGTGCTCCAGCCCCTGAGTTTTGGCATCGAATTCCCGTAACATCACGAAATCTGAATTCAGTCACCAAATTCGCTCACATCTACGGCAAAAATGAGCGCCTCTCCTGCCCCTGAGGGACCTCTGGTACCATCTACTTCATGCCCTGATCCTGCTCTATCTTCTACACTATCTCCTGTACCGCTCCAAATACCTCCTGAAGCGGAATCTGACTCGAAAGAGAGTCTTTTGCGTTCTATCAACGAATGGGCCAAGGAACGGGGCTACGCTTTTAGTACGGCAAGGTCAACTAAAGTAAAAGGTAAACAAATTATTACCTTTGCTTGTGACCGCCACTGGGTCTATAGGGGCAAGCCTGAAGACCAAAAGCGCCAAAGTGCAACACGGGCAACTGGCTACCCTTTCTCGATTTTAGCGAAACAACGAGACGAGAACCACTGGGTTTTACTCCACCGAAAAGCTCCAGCTTGTTCTATACATAACCACGGTCCTAGTGACCATCCCTCTTCTCATCCAGCTCTCCGGGCTTTTTCAAACGAAGAAAAAAACGCCGTACAACGCTTCGTACGCACGGGCTTACACGCACGAGATATTACGACGTATTTACGGCAAAATTTCGATACACTAGCTTTACAAAAAGACATCTACAATGAGATATCAAGAGTGAAAAGGCAGCAGTATAAGGGCTATAGCCCTACGCAGGCGTTTGTTAACAGCCTTAACGAACTAGGCTTCATCTCCCGGGTTTTGGTTAATCTAGACCGTAGAATCACGGTAGTTTTTTTTACTTACGGCGAATCTATTAACTACGCTCGAAGCTATTCATATACCATACTCCTCGACTACACTTACAAAGTGAATAAATACGGTATACCGCTTCTAAACGTAATTAACGTTAACGCTTACCAGCGCTCCTTCTGTTTAACTTTTACTCTTTTATTAAGAAAGGCAGAATCGGACTATTTCTGGGCCTTACAGTAGTTACGGAACGTTTTCATTGAATATAAAATCCCGCCACCGTTAGTAATAGTTTCTAATCGTTGCCTCGCTTATATAAACGCTTTTACCGAAGTCTTTCCTTCTACAACCCCTATTTTATACATTTAGCATATAAATAAAGCTGTGTAAAGCCATTATAAAAAGGCCCTCGAAAAAGGGGGAAAATTCGACGAATTCATAAAGTCTTAAGGCGTTATTACGACGTCTCGTAATATCGCCACTTACAAAGAGAACGTTAAGTCTTTTAAAGAGTAATTTTCATAAGACTACAAAGCGTAAGTTATATATATCAAGTAAACTTAGCTAGATATATACAAAGAAAGGTTTATAAGGGCCTAGGTCGATAAACTACCGCACTTCGGCAATTTAGCTACCTCTCGTGTAAAGTGTTACAGATGCACTTCCTCAGGTAGGAGAGTCTCTGCAAAGGTGATCAGTCTTTGGGGAGTTTGTGTTCTGAAGAACAACGAGGCGTGTATCAATAGAATCACTGAGTGCTTTGTGTAGGCAATGAGGGCCACAGGAATACAAGTTCATGTAGGGATGTATTTCAGACAAGCGGTAACGACTGCTTGTCTACTATCTAGCTGGGAGGAAGCCCAGTCTTATATATCTAGTGAACCTCATTCCTGTATGAGCTTTCCGCTATGAGGTTGTATGAGGTTTGCTCCAAACCTCATTCCCGTATGTCCTTTGCCGTATGAGGTCGTATGAGGTTTGCTGTGATTGGCCCCCGCGCGGGCGCCTCTCTAGCCACACCTACCTCAGCCTCCTTCCTTTCTGCCGGTCCTGACCGCTTCGGGCCTGGCCATGATTCTGGTCCCGTGGGGGCCATAATCGTAACATCTCTCACGAAGCCATGAAAAAAGTAGAGCAACAACGAAAGCGTGTACAGGAAAAAGACTTTAACACCCTTTGCTCTAGCTCCTTTTCTCGCTCTCTAAGGCTCCCTTACTCTCATACCGTGAAGCAACGGCTCGATAACTCCCAACCTCTACAGCTACATAACTTTCACCCTCGTTAACGTCTTCTTCATAATACTACAACCGCCCGTCAGATTTATCTAGAGCCACGGCGACGAAAAGATGTTATCTCTATCGAACAACAACCACGAGCACCTACTAGCCGTGTTCTAAGTGGCTTCGAGGTAGTAGAGAAAGCAACGCAAAAGAAGGCGCCGCCAAAATACAGTAGATGTCACTAAATTAGCCATAAAATGACTACATCTACCTGCCCTTTAAAGTTGGTTGCTTTAACAGAGCCTCCCGCAGAGCCGCAGCCCTCTCGACCTCTTAGAGAGCAGTATTCGGCGGCTCTTATTAAGCCTCCCGCAAAGCCTCCTTTTAAGCCGCCCGCTAAGCCTCTTATCGACTCTTCGCCTCCTCGTTCTCAGTACTCAGACTTGACCGAAAAAAGCCCAGACAGGGCCGCGCCTAAGGCTACAGAAATGGCTCTCACAACAAAGTTTAGTAGTAATATACCACAGGAGGAGACAGTCTTCCGGAACCCTCTAGACCTCCTTAGGCCAGAAGAACTAGAGCAATTTTCTACCGACTATGATTACGACGAAGCAGAAATAGCAATACAGATATATGAAAAGGTAGAAAGGGCAAGGGAGGCAGCAAAAAAAGCAGCAGAAGATGCAGAAAAGGTAGCAGATCAAGCCAGACTTGATATCTTACTTGCTACTGAGACGGCCTTTGAACACCCACTTCGAATCTATGAAAGATATCTCGCCGCCAGAGAGATCTAGTATCAAACCCAGCCAAAAAGAAGGCAAACTGACAGGCAGTACAGAATATCATTAGGCGTAAAGCTACGCTATACAAATTCTGCCTACAGGAACTGTACAGAGCTTACACAAATGGGCCAATACTACTCTCCTCCAGTCGGCCAAAGAAGGGAGTGGACCGAAGGAGAAAAAAACGCCTACTTAGACTGGCGAATAGGCCAGCAAGAACGAGTAGAGCAGAGGCTAAAAGATACGGGATTCAAAATAACAAGGCGAGGAAGAAAAGAGCTTGATGCTTTTATGGAGAGTGACCTTCAGGAGCAGGCTGATTTGTATGGTAGATAACTGTATCCTTTCATATTCGTAGTGTTTTTGATTTTCTTTTCTTTTCTTTTCTTTTTGAATCCCCCTTTTACACGTGATTTACCCAATTAGGCTTAGCGTGTGCGTGGATTTAGATTTCATGGCGTGGATTTAGACGGACCCGGCACCCTCGTGTCACGGATTTTTGGCCAATGATTATGTAATTTTCACACGACCCCACGTGATCTAAGACATACACATAGAACACCAGCCCACCAAAACCACGACACTCGTTCCAGTGCACGCGCAAAGTTTACAGCACCCATAGCGTACACAACAGCGCCTACGACAGCCCCCACAAAACGTACACAACGCCCATTACGTCTGCTACAATATACGCAACGGGTGCTGGTTGTATATATTGTAATAAGAGCTGTTGGCGTCGCGGGCGTTGTGTACGTTGTGTCTATTGTAGTGGGTGCTGTGTACGTGTGGGCGCTGTGGGCGCTGTAGTGTAAGCGCTTTTTAACTTTAAAAACTTAAAAGCGGTGTGATTAGGCTTTCTATCAATTGAACTCACTAATTTAACATGTGTTAAAGTTACGTAATCTCCGGCAAGATTTTGTAAAGACACGGGTCACTGTACTTCGTAAGTGCCGTCTCTATTTCTAAAAGCGAAGTCCCGTTAAATCCTCCCAGTTTTACTACTGCAAATCTCAGATTTGCATATACATTGTCAAAGCCATGCGTGTGTTTACCAGAGTGCGATGGAATAGTTGATTAAGTCTAAGGAAAAAAGGAAATCTATATCTAAAATAAACCGATGTAACGACCAGGAGAACAGCAGATAAGGACGGGAACGGGGACGGGAAAATGAAAACGGGCACGCATATAGAAAAGGGAGACCAAAAGGAATGACGGTTTAAAAGGAGACGGAGACAAAGCAACAAACGAAACAAATGAAAAGGGAAAACAGAGGAATGTAAAACCAAAATAACAAAGAATGACGGGCAACGGGATTGTGGCAGCGGAGAGATAAAATGAGAAATCAAAACAACAAACGCAGCTAGGAAACAGACGGCAGGTGAGAACGAACGACGGATGGAGGGGGATAAAACAATTTGGGATCCTCCAATGCTTTAAAAGGGCACGCTTTTGTGTCATTGACTCCCGAGACACCACTGCGTATATGTAAACGGGATCAGTTGTTGAAGGTGTTGGTGCCGAGCCAAGAATCCAGATCAAAGTTGTCACCGAGAAAGGGATCGACAGGGCCTTGCTGGGGTGCAGCCGGAGGGGGGGCAGGCTTCTCGAAGCCCGAGTACCGGTGCCGGTGGACCCATGTGTTCTTGTCAACGAGGTGCACAGTGTCCCAAGTGTCGATGGGAACAATGTCCTTTGCTTCGACGATGGAGCGGTTGTCGTCGCTCATCGACAGCATACAGAGCCACCACAGCGCCAGCTCCGTACTCATGAGAGATGAGCGTGCGCCAGTGTTGCCAGGCTGCGGCATCTCCATGTTCCAGGGCACGGACATGGCAAAGACCTTCCAGTCGTCGTATCGAACTTGAGACACTTTTGTGGCGGCAAAGCAGCAGACCACAAGCTCCTCGTCCGTCTGGATGTATCCATAGCGCGTGCCGGTCTTGGCGCAGAGGTTGGCGAGCTGGCAGATCGGCCATTTTGGCTCGCTTTTGGTGGTGGTGGGGTTCTTGATGAGCGCGCTTCCTCTCCACTTGACGCTGGTGCGGCTCAGCCCGACCACTAGAACAGCGCGCCCGTTCGAAATTGTCGAAAAAAAGTGTCCTGTGGAAATGAGAGCGTGAGCAATCCGGTGATATCAGTGGGGAGCCTGCAGCGAGCCCACAACTTACGTCTGGTCGATGCTGAGGCCTGCAATAACGGTGTCTCGGTGCTTGTGGAGGGTCTGGATGATCTTGTCGATGTCCTTGCTTTCGAACGGCCACTTGAGAGCACCGACTCTAAAGCGATGGCGCGCTCCCTTAAAGCGATGGCGCACTCCCTTACGATGGCGCACTCCCTTGGCATGCTCTGTCAGCTTCGTTTCCAAGTCCTTGACTTGCGAATTGCAGCCCTTCAGCCCCTCGCGCAGGCGCTGGGATATCTCGAGCTTTGCTCCATACGGGTCGTCGAGAAGCGTCTGGGCGCCGCCAAGAACAGCTTCCAGGCCGCGGAGCTCGCCCTGCAGACGCTCGATGTCGGCTTTTGCATTCTTGACGGCCTTCAGATATCGAGAGCACAGCGACACGACCTCTTCCGTGAGCTGGATCACGGCGATCACACTCGCGGCAGCTGAAAGTCCATCCATCGCCTCGCTTGCACGTCGGAGTGGAACAAGCGAGAGGCGAGAGAAATAGGTAGGGGAATGGGGGGAAAACAGACACAGCTACTCGCTTGGGCCTTGGCTCGTGTGAACTCTCCGCCTTCGATGCTGTGGTTGAGGCGAATGCCGGGCAAGCAATGGCTCCTCATGAACGGGGTGAAAGAAGGAGAGCGACGAAGCTCGCCAGGTCGCTTTGGACAAGGCTGTGCAGCAGAGCTGAGCCGCCCGAGACGGCGCATCCTCGTCCAATCATTGTCCCGGCCTATCAGGTTGGGCAGCAACATCGCCCGTCAAAGCGCCCGTTGCGACATCCCCCAACCCCGCAGACCCCTTTGGGTCGCGTCTCTTCCTGCTCTTGGCCGCGGATATGCAAGGTGATGAGCTCATGAGGCGGGAGAACACGAGAACGCAGCCAGCAGCCGCATGCCCCAATAGCACCGTTGTATTGTGCCACGCTTAACTGGTCAACGAGATCGAGAACGGAGCAGAACCTGGATAATAATTGCCATAACTAAGGTTGTGATGCTACTCGCCTTATTCACATATCCCGGCCAGGGCTGACGGATGTTCCAGTTCCCTCAAGATTCGCCAGAGAAGGCTGAATGGCCAGGGGGTCTTTCAACTGCGACCTGTACGTCTGTAGACACGACAATTCCGCCTGCTCTGTCTATATAATTCGGCAAAATTTCCTCGGTGCTCTCATTCGCACGAATCCTGGTACTTGTCGTGGCCGTAGCGGTGGCAGAAGCGCTGCCATGACAGAACCTCATGCTTCGGAACTGAATGTACGACGGTCGCTGGGATGTCTGGAGTGCGATAGAGGTGTCTTTTCTGGAGCGAGAAGGATAGCTCTTTGAGAAGGCGTGGCTGAGCAGTGGGATTTCGGCCATCAAGTTGCGGATATAGGGAATGCAGGCGCAAATAACCAGCGCAGACACCTCGGCGGCAGACCAAACGATCAGGTTGACAAGTCGCCCTGCCACATTCGTTAACAACTAGAAGACATCTAAGTGCTATAGAATCGCCTTACAGGTAAGATGATCGCTCGCATCTTTAAGATAGGTGGCACGAATAATAGAAATAACGCAGGCACTGAAGGGTTAGTCAACTCGGGGGCGTCGTAAAAGAGATGGGGGAGGAGACGTACAGCAGGCCGAGGGAGAACATAATCACTAGCCCTACTCTCTTTACCAATGGAAGCTTGAGGCCCAGCAAAGTCGGTATAGGCTCGATAAATAGTACAAGGTCCGTGAGAAGTTTAATGCCAAACTGCGAGATAGTTAGTTCCTAAAAAGCTGGCTTTCCATAGCAAACAACAGGGCGCCTTTTCGTTAAAGCAGCATCTAAGATAGACAACCTACCGATATATAGTAGAAGTTTAGGAGGTTGAGGCAAGTACCCTCTGCTGACGGCATCCAAGCCTTGTAGATCGGTCTACACATAAAACAGACCACGAAGGTCTCTTCGATGCCTTCCGCGACGAGGACAGCAATGAGCACGTAGTTCAGACGTCGAAAGCCTTTCGTCGGAATAACCCTGAGGTAGAATACTGCAAACGATAGCTTTGCTAAAACAAATGCCCAGATATACGCAAGCGCGCTGACGAATTCCAGCTTCGTGTTTATCAGCATGCCTGGAGCTCTCGATCTCGAGGAAGAACAAAGCACTTACGACGCGCACTGTCTGAGCATCAGCGGCAGATACCTCGCTATCGTGCGTGCCCAATCCGTGTTTTGCAACTGAAGCCGGTTAGCGACCTGGGCATTTGGAGTCAGGGTGGAATCGACGTGACGCACTCAAGATCAACGAAACACAGAGAACAGTGGCGAAAGCCTAGGGGCCGTTAATAAAGCGCATGGAACTGATCACCAAGGGGCGGAGAGGTAGATCGTACAAAGGATATCCAGATCAGAACTGCCAAAGAGGCATGTCAGCTTCAAGGGCAATTGATCGCGATCGCCAAAGCGCAAACTTACCGTCGTCTAATCCGACCCGGCGCAGGAGAAATACCCGAGCCCAAAACCGAACCGAGACAAAAAAAGCCATCAAGGCAAGCAAAACAACGTTCGCGGCCAGGACCGACGAAGCATGAGATTCAGATGCATCATCCATGTTGTCGACAAGGCACGCGGACCCATGACGGGAGCCCTACCTCTTGAAAACCGGACGGCTGTCGGAGACGGAGTAGGACGGAAATTTGTTCAAGTAGATGCAGCACCGAGGATTCAAATTCGCCGCGTGTTTGAGGAACCATCTCAGCTGCCAGGCCACCGTCTGAAATTTCAGGGGGAGGACGTCACGAAAAGGCCGCCGCGGAGCAAATGAAAAATCTACGCATGCCATCTCCTCCCCGGTGGAAGCTCCTCCCTTCGCCCCCCTGCGATTTGACCCGCGAACTTCACCAAGACGCCAAAGCTAACCTGGTTGCGCTTCTGCCTCTTGGCGGCAAAGCCGACAACGCACATGTTGTGCCAAGACCTGGGGAAACTGGGTCGATCTACTTTCGTGGGGTAATTACGCTGGCACTTACAGGCACCGGGCCCGGCACCTCGGGCTTTTGTCATGACTGGCCCAGCTCGTTCCAGGAGAAGGACTCGCCCCCCTCGCCACTGCCAACACCCCTCATGGATCTAGAGTTCTAGATTTGGGGGTCTGATTCTACACTAGCAAGACTCCCCCATATAATCACCTCAGATACACCATATTATTCAGCCGCCATGCATGAGAAGATCTTTGCGTACGCCAAATTCAACTTGGATGCGCCTCTTTTTCTGGCGGCAACGCTCCGGGGCCAGCCGTGCACCTCCGATGCGTCGAAGAGACCCGTCACGGGGGGGTCTGAACTGGGTCATCTTCCTCACCTTTGAGGATGGCGTCGAATGGGTCTTCCGTTCCCACTGTCAAGAATAGATACCTACTTTGTTTGGCCTCCTGGCTACACTGTCGCAGGGTGATGCTGGTATGCTGATTACTCCCTCCACTTAACGCCAAAAAGACAGGCACCATGTAGCTATCCGCCGGCACGCCGTATTCCCGGAGTCCATCTCAGACAGCACAGACTCGGCGTGCTCAACATACACAGACGACAAGCCCGATGCAGCCCCGTAGATGGCCGCGAGCGAATGCACATACTTGGAAAGCAGCTTATGAAGAATGTTGGCGGAATGCCGTGCAATATCTGGATCCTCGTACCCGATAAAGCTGATAGCGATGTCAAGGGCGTCCTCTACCTCGGGTTCGCGTAAGATGGCCGCTGTCTGGTCGGAATAGGAGAGCGACCGGTTTGCGCGCTGTACGGCCTGCGCCTGGCATTTATAAATAAGTGCCTTCGTTACGGATACGTCGGAGGCTTTGTTTTTGTCGCTAATGGCGGCCAGCGTCGAGGTTGCCTCGGCCACAATCTCGACCAGCAAGTCGGCCGTCTCGGCATAGTTCTCTTCAGGGAGGGCAGCCACCGCATCTCCAAAGGATGTCAGCACAGGGATGAGCTCACGGGCGCAGCTAAGCCCGCACTGCCTTGCATAGTCTTCGCCGTATTTCGGTCGTGGCACCAGGGCTTTGCTGGCCTCGTAAATGGCCTTCAGGCTGTCTCGGATGACCTGCATCACGTCTTCGATCTCGTCGGCTGCCTGATCCGTGGACGTGCGGCTGCTCGTCGACGTTGAGTCCTCCTCTGGACCAAGGTCGGCGATCGTGTAGTCGCTTGTGTCGGACATGGTGGGAAAGAAAGAAGAAAGAGCAGAAGAAAAGAGAAAATTGTAGATTCGTGAATACTCTAGTCGACGTATGTTGCTCTTTTTTATTTTATTTTTTAAAGGTCGATTGTGTTATATAAAGAGCGAGCAAGACAAAAGAAAGTGGAAAAAAGGGAGCCAAGAAAACGAGGCGAACAAGGTTGCTTTTTGTGTTTTTACTTTTACCTTTCTTGCGAGAGATCAACGGTCAAAAAGGGCATCGCTGAGTGATTGTCTAATCATGATTGAAACGTATGACGTGATGACTTGATTCGAGTCTGTTGCTAAAATGCTATGTGCAGTTGGTAGCTTACGAGGTATATGCAAATACGATAAGAAGCCGTCTCGCAAAAAGAAAAGTAAAAAGAGAGGACGTCGAGGCGGGAGGCTGTCGCTTCGGCACGTGGAGTTGAGAACTGCGGCTGATCTTGGACAAGATACTAGACGCTCCTCCAGGTCTTTGATTGACCTGGAATGCCATCGAGTCAACCCTGTGAATTTTCAAACGCCTTGATAATTTTTCTATGAATTTATTTTGTATTTCTTTGCATACTTTTTTTTTAATACTTTTGCTTGTTTCTATTTTTTTCTTCTACCAAAAATCAAATCATATTTCGACACTTGTTCTCTCCCTGTGCAGCATACAACACAATATTTTCTCAAATTTCCCTTGCTATCATCTAGTTCTCAGGAAAATAAAATAAAATAAAAAATCAACTCAATTGGAAAATGGAAACCAAAACCCAGAAAACAGCAAATAAAGCCGTTCTGAAAGTGAAGCCTTGTCTGGACCCAAGCCCACCAAAAAGGTGGGCAGTTTGATTGGATGGTTAGCTGGTACAGGGGCTAGCTCATCAAATCCGCGACCAGGCCGACTGTCTCTAAACTCATTCCACTTTGTCTCGCAGCAGCTCCAGCGCGGCAGCAAACTGCTTTCTGTTCTTTTCTGGGGGCTGGCATCTCGGCGCTGCTGCCATGACGATGCAAAGATGGAGGCTGGCGTTCCTTCCTCGGCCTGTCTTTCAACACGCGTCGCCGACCGCGCGCTGTTGTTTTGCGCCTCAAAACCGCACGGCCGGCTGGAGCTTCGCCAAGGCGAAAAGCACGGGGAGACGGGGCGACGCCGCCGACAGTAGGGGGAGCAGCAAGGACACAGACGTGCTCCTGCCTCCTCTTGCCTTGGCACCGCTCCGCGACATCGCACTGCTGTGCGGCCGCAATTCGTCGGGCACCAAATCCGTCTTGCGCGCGGATCTCGCAGCAGCCATGGAGGAGGAGGACGCGACAGAGAAGAAGACTACAACAACGCCAGCGGGGCCTGCTCAGCGCATTCTTTCTCTTGACATGGGCGTGCGCAACCTCGCGTACTGTGTGCTGCACGTGGACGGTAGCGCTGTGCCCAAGCTGGTTGCCTGGGAACGCCTTTCCTTGATCGGCGAGAAGCCCAGCAAAAAAGGCGCCGAAGAGGAAGCCGCCAAAACTCCCGCGTCGGCCTTCTCCCCCCCTGCCATGGCCGCTGTGGCGGCGCGCCTGATCAAGGACCGCCTGCTACCCCTGGCACCTACGCACGTGCTCATCGAGCGCCAGCGCTTCCGGTCCGGCGGCGCGGCGGCCGTGCTCGAGTGGACGGTGCGGGTCAACTCGCTCGAGGCGATGCTGCACGGCATCTTTGCCTACCGGCAGCTTGACGGACTGGACAAGGCCCACGGCGGAGCCAGCGACTTGGTGCAGGCGGTGCAGGCCGTCAGTCCCCAGCGCGTCTCCCAATTCCTGCTACGAGGTGGCATCGGGTCCAGCGACGGCGGCAAATCACAGCCAGGAGCTGCACCGCTCCTGGAAAAGACCGCCAAAGAAAAGGACATCAAGGATGTGAAGGAAGCGTTTGTAGCTGGCATCTTGCGCCCACAGGCCAGCAGCCCAAGCCGGCAGCCGCTCCTGGCCTACGACAAGGGCGTTCGCGATATGGTCGATGCGTATCTGCTCCGCTGGGATGCCAAACAGAATCGACTGCGGCCGAAGGGAGCAACTGCAGCCAGCAAAGCTTCGCCGTCAAAGTCACCTATTGAGGCACGCATGGCACTGAGCAAGATTGACGATCTTGCCGACTGCGTCGCCCAGGGGCTCATCTGGCTGGAGTGGAAACGCAACAAAGCCACACTCCGGGAGCGCGGAGCGGAAGCCTTGTTGGCCGACAAGCAGCTCCCGGGTTGATTTGCATTTGGCCTCAAAGGTCGAAATTGTCACATTCATCTTTCTGACTACACCATCCTGTGGACTGTTCCTCCTCGTCGCCCAGGTGCGCTCTCTTCCGACTTTTCAGAGCCTGGGGGTCTGCATGCCAATCACACGCATAGTAGCATGCTGGGCTGTGCTCAAAGCCAAAGTATTGGCATATTGCTGCATGGCGACAGCTCCCCGTGTCCTCGCAGTACTGGATGAGTCTTCTAAGGCTCGCCCGTCTGGCCGCACCATATTTGGCTGCTGTTGCTCTTGTGCTGCTTCTTGCTACAAAGTTCGCCATGCGCTCTCCGTCGCCGCGGCTGTAGTATAGGATGCAGTTGGCCGGCTGGCCGTCGCGTCCCGCGCGCCCAATCTCTTGGCAATAGCCCTCAAACGATTTAGGGAGACGCCAGTGGACAACAAATCGAACGTTGAGCTTGTCGACGCCCATGCCAAAGGCCGTCGTGGCTACAATCACGCTCCAGTCCGGGTCGTTGCTGAGCCAGCGTGCCATCGTCTCTTCCTTAGCCTCCCGGGGCAGCTGGCCATGGAAGGGTCGTGCGCCTACGCCTTCGTGTCGTAAAGCCGTCGCGAGATACTCGCATTCGTTTCTCGACAAAGTGTACACGATGCCGGATACGTTTGCGGCTCTGGATACGTCGATGCCGCTCCCTTGGGGCTTTGGTGCACGAACAAGCAGGCGGCCCCGTTTTCTTTTCTGCTCGTGCGCCTGCTCGTGTAGCTGCATGCCTTTGAACCATTTGACAAAGTCTGTGAAGCGATGGCGCTCCCCGTCTTCGTTGCTTGCAACGAACCGCACAGCCAGGTGTAAGTTTGACCGAAAGGGCGACAGGCTGAACATCCTAAGCCGTGACAGTGTTAGCGGCGGGTTGCCATCGCCGCTTCCACCAAGACAGACGGTGTGGAGAATGTCTCTCAACACGGGCTCATTGGCCGTTGCAGTTAGACACATAATGGGCACGCCTGGGAAGGACTGGCGAAACCAGCCGAGTTGGGCAAAGTCCCTCCGGAAGTCGTGGCCCCATTCCGAGATGCAGTGCGCCTCGTCGATGACGACGCGGGCCAGCTCGCACTGCCTGTGGACGAGCTGCATATGCCGGCGGAACCGGCTGCTGGAGCAGAGTTCCGGTGTGACATAGAGCAGGCGGGTGCGGGGATGGGCAGAGGCTAGATCGCGGTAGATGTAGCTCCGCTCCACGGGCGAAGTGCAGCCGTTGAGGGTGCGTGCGTCCACCTTGGCGGCGCGGAGAGCCTCTACCTGGTTGATCTGGCCGCCTGTCTCAGCGAAAACTGCAGTGATAGGATCCGGAGAAGATGGAGAAAACATCCGAATTGAATACTACTTACCATGAGACTGACGAGCGGCGACACAACAATCGTAACTTGTGATGTTAGTGCAACCGAGCGAAGCGCAACTCAATACACTGGTCCCCCTCGCCGCTCACCTCCACAATTGATCACTGCCGGCAGCTGAAAGCAGAGGCTTTTGCCGAAGCCGGTGGCCGCCTGCACGACGACATCGTAGCCTTCGAGCGCTGCCTCGATGATCTCGCGCTGCGGGGGTCTCGTTCTGTCAGCGGAGGGGAGGCATGACAGAAGCAGCAAAACAGAAACAGCGATGCGGCCGGGATGCAGCCAGACCAGCCGGCCTACCGAAACGACGACTTGTTGAACTGCCGCCGCAGAGCGAAGTCGATGTCGACAAAGGGGCCGATTCGGCAGAGCGGGGACGCCATGGGGAGGCCACGTTATGGACTAGGGTGCAGCAGAGCCGGGGTCTGCTCGGAAGATTGTGTTTGTGTTTGCTGCCTATCTCCCTAGCCATGGGCACCTTGCCTAGGATGTTTTATGTTTCTCTTCGCGATAACGGGATTTGTTTCGCCTCTGGCTGGGCTGGTCTACGAGTAAATTACTCCGTCATCCTTGCTGTCTTCACAAAGACGCTGTTTCCTGTTTTAGAGCTGCGGAATAGCTTTCGATAACAGTTTCCTAATTGGGCAACTCTTTTTTGGCAGCAATCGAGCATTTCTTTCCTTCCTGAAAGGATCTTACGACCAAGAGCCTTCCTTGCGGAGTACCTCTCTACCCAATTCACACGGAAGAGGGACAAGTGCGGGCGAACGCGCCGTGCTTTTTCTGTTGACGAGCCGCACGCCGCACGTTCTCTTGCATTGGGGGATTCTGAAACGGGAAACACCACCCGACAGCAACGAAAATAGGGCGCGGGCTCCTTCCCGCCGCAGCCTTCTCGCGTCTGCTTTCTCGCCTAAGCTGCTTCGACCGAGGCAGGAGCCTTCGCGGTCTTCTCGAACACCATTCTCGCATGCCATCGACGTTCCGCCCCCATGTGAGCCGTCCATCCGGCCTCCGAGTTGTTTCAAGGGCCGTAGCGAAACCGAGCGGGGTGGCAGTGTCGTATTTTCACATTCGCGCGCGTGTTGTGTCGGAAGGGGACAGGCGATGAATATCGGGCAGGGAACACACGAGATAAAAAAGAACTCAAGGTTTCGATCCCGGAGCTGCTCTTTCCTCGTTTCCGCCGCTGCCCCTGCTCTCCATCCGTCGACCGCTCGTTCTTTCCCTGTGTTCCTATTCTTATCCTGTCTTGTTCGTCGTGTGTGCGTGCGTGCCCGCCCGCCCAAAGCAGCTCGTGTCAGGAAAGAGCGTAGTGCGCCCCATTGGGCTGTTGCGAAGTTTCACGTTTCAGAAGGGAAACGCTCCGCGCTGCACCGGACGTCCACACGACACCACACCACACCACCACCAGCATGCCGCAGTACACCACACCCGTACCGTCCACGGGCGGCGGTTCTGTACCTGCAGGACGCTAGACTAGACGAGACCCAGTGGAAGGACAAACCCGCCGTGGCGAGCGAAGGCGCATGGAGGGCCAAGAAAAGCACTAATAAAACTGGGGGTAGGAGCGTCCTGCTAGCGGTCGGTGCAGCGTCTAAACTTAAGGGACAGTGCGGGGCTTACTCGCACTGTCCTTGCGTCGCTGAGTTAGCTCTCACGAGAGCAAGACAAACGCACGAAAAGCAATCAAATGTCGAGCAAACCGGACTGCGTTATTGACTCTCGGTTTCGTAACCCCTCGTCTGCGTTTTTTTGCGCCAAAATACTCTGCATATCATCTGCATTGGCTGCGCTGTCCATCGCTGCAGCGCATGCTCGCCTCCAATGACACACCGTGTGCGAACGGCGTCTTCTTTCCTTCCAGCGTCATGGGCCAGAAACGTGCGCTAGCGCAGAATCGCCCACTACGAGTACAAACGGAGCACACCGCGACCTCTCTTTCGCTCTCTCGCTCCTTCCCACCTTGCCCCCCCGGCTCCCTTTCCCCACCCCGCCCCCTATTCCCAGGGGAGTTTTGCTGTCGGTGCACGCTACCAATGTCCCCTTCTTTCCCTTTCTGTCGCATTTTCCTCGTTTTTTTTTTCTTCCGCCCGTTTTGTGATAAGCGATTCGCTCCTGCTCTGCTGTAATTTTTTTGGGGCAGTCGCAGCGGCTTTGCTTGCTGGTTGGGCTGAGACGCCCTCTGCTGCACCTTCCTCCTTTTCCTGTCTCCTTCCCAGGCACTTCCTTTCCTCCTGCCGGCAAATCGTCAACGTGGATTCCTCTTCTTCTCTTCTCCTACAAACGACTCTCCCGCCAAACGGCGCTCAGCTGCTCTCTTAATATCTCCTTCACGCTTCTCGTCGTCTTAATTTGCCTCACTTTTCGGATTGCCCGTCTCTCCGCGCTTCTCCTTTTTCGCCAGTCGCCCCCTCCCCCAACTTTAGCATCCCCCCCATCATCGACTATCGACAGAGACATCCACTCGCATGCGACATTTAGCCCGGCTCTTGTCTCGAATGGGCTTCGGCGGTCGCCTGCAGGCTTAGACAAGCCTGACTTCGTTTTTGCTCTCGCCTCTTTGTCGTTTCGGCCAGCTCGCTGAACGAAGAGGTCAATTCGCTGCACGAGGAGCGAGAGAGCTGCTGCAGCCGTTTCTGAAAAGGGGTCTGCCAGTCACAAGGACCCTTTTTGGATTTTTCCAGGCTTTCTTGTCGCGCAGGACAGCAAGGCAGCTGCCGTCAACCTCCCTCTCTGGACCTCGCCCTTTTCGCTTCCTCTAGTTTTCCGTCGATTTCCCCTCGAGCACTCCATCGCCAGAGATCCGACACCTGGCCGACGATCTTACGCGGCGACGCCCGACGTGCTCGCGACCTCGTCTACCGCGGCCTCTACACTCCTCCTCTTCCGACTTCCGTTCTTCCTCCTCCAAACAGCCCCATGGAGCGGTCTGAACGCCCCGACCGGCCAGGGCTGCCGCTTGGCGCCAGCACCCTGTCCATCGGCCGAGGACTGCCCGAAAACCCTGCCCAGAATCGCCGATTGCCTGGTTCCAGCGGCAGCATCGTTCCCATCCCGCCTGTGCCGGCGAACATCGCCGCGACCGCCGGGGGCTCCTCTCTTTCGAACATCCCGATTCCACCACCGCCGCCACCGCCGCCGCCGATGCCGCCGATGCCAAATATGCGCGGCTCGGCGGGCTCAATGCTGACCGCGTCGGCCCCGATCGCGGCTAGCCAGGTCATCGCACTCGCTCGCGAGGCCATGAAAGACGCACTGCGGCACACCGACGAGCAAGCCGGCGACGGAATCGACATGAGTGGCGATCTCGGACCCGGCCTCACTATCAACCTAAGCCACAAGAACATCCAGAAACTGCCCGATGAGGTCGTCGACATCATCATGAACAAGTTGGAACGGTAGGTCCGGGCCCTTTGGGTAGTGCGGCGGTCACAGTGGCTCGACACATGCAGCGGCTGTGTCGCGCGAAGACGGAACACCGGTTACTGACTTTTCCTGCCACCGCAGACTCGCGCTGTCTCACAACAAGCTGTCGGGCTTCCCTCTGCGGTTTGCCGAATGCTCCTCCCTGCGGTATCTCAACGTCCGCAACAATGACATCAGAGAGTTCCCCCTGCCTGTGAGTATATTCCGACCCTCTCATTCCCCCACTCTGCATTCCGTCTCCTCTGGCCTCCCTCCGTTTTCTTCCCCTCTCTGGCCCATGCTGTGTCTGACGCGATGCGCGCAGCTGTGTGACCTTCGATCCCTCGAAATCCTCGATTTGGGCCGCAATAAGCTCCGCGTCCTACCGCCCGATATTATCAGGTTGAGCTCCTTGAAGGTGTTTGCTGTCCAGAAAAACCGCATCGAAGAGCTGCCGCTGTGCCTTGCCGACATGGCCTCGCTGCAGATGCTCAAGCTGGACGGTAACCCCATCCGCTTCCCGCCCCTCGAAGTGTTTCAAGTCCAGGCCAGCAGCCCACCCAATGAAGGTTACCTGAAGGAGAGCGAGGTCACCGAAGTCACCGTCACCTCGCATGTAAAGAAGTTTCTGAAGCAAGCAATGCTCAGCGGCCGCACCGACTCTGCCCCCGCCGCTACGCCGTTCTTGGCCAGTATCACTGCTAACGGACCGTCCCCCGGCGCTTCCTCCGGTGGCGGTTCTGGTAGCGGCTCGGGACTGACAGGTGTAGGGTCGGGCTCCTTTGGTGGTGCGTCTGACAACCCGTCCGATGATTCGCTGGATCTGATGGAACCGCCTCGTATCCTCCCAGCCAAGCGTGTCACAAGTGGACGGTTCCCTATCAAGGTCAACGGCGCGGAAGTTGGTGACCTTCGTTCGCCGGGCCAACAGCGACCGCCCCCCATTCCGACACGCTCGCACTACCGAGGGCTATCGCAGCAGAGTACCGCCGTTCGGCGGCCCGGTGTTATGCCTTTGACAATCGGCAGTGTAAATGAGCGTGTACGGAGCAACTCTGAAACCACCCTGCTTCCCGCCCCACGCGGAGACAGGCCAGGCGACCGCCCTGGCGAACGGACTCGGCGTATGGGCATCGTATCTAAGAAACCCCAAGAGTTGGTCACCCTCGACGAGATGGAGGTCAACAACCGGTTCAGCCACTACCGAGGTCTCAGTCATGGCTCTGCTATGACAGGCAACCCCGCAGCGGTAGTGGCCATTGCGAATGAGGCGAAGAGTCCCGCAAGTCCCATTTCCGACCTCGCCATGCAGCGGCCCATCTACGTCCGCCGCCTCTCCATCCTGCCGGAACGGCGGCGCGAATCCAAGTTCTGCGACCCTGTCGTCGAAGCTGCCAAGGGCGTTCTTTACTCGGTCTTCCAGATTCATCCCATGATCCAGATGCTCATGAGTCTTGCCAACGACGGCACCACGCGACGATCAAGCCTCGAGATTGTCTTTTACAACACAAATTCACATGTCCAGCAGCTAGAGCGTGAGATCCAGCGCCATGAGCTGGCGGTTGATGCTGAAGAGCCGGGCAATCTCGAGAATGAGAATGTGCACCGCGCCTGCATCACACTGCTGCATGCGTACGATCACATCTGCTCTCTTCTCAAAGTCAACGTCGATCTCTTCCTCGACAATGGCGATCCCCGGTATATGCGCACGCTCCTGTTGCAGCTTTACCACAGCATCATGGAGCTTCGTGTTGCCTCTGCCGGCACCATCACGACACAAGGATATAGGAAATCGGCCTCGGGCACGTCAGCTGATCGGTCAGTTGCGGCGACAAACGCGATCTCGCTCGGAGAGACGATCAAACCCATCATGCCACCATCGCTGCCTCACTCGCGCGATACGTCCGTGATGTCAACGCCGACCGCCGAGCGCCCGGGCCTGGCCGCTGTGAGAGGGGCACGGGGTAACAGCTTGTCCCACAACCCGAGTAATTTGCGAGTGGCAACCGACGTGCCGCTGCCGCTGCCAGGGCCTATTCCCTTTATCAACGGGACTGGCCGTACGGCGACAATTTCTGCGACGCCTCGATCGGGTGAGTCCTTCGCCTCGACGAGCAGCCGCGGCGCGCCTCCAGCCGACTTCACAGAGGAAGACCGGATGTTTGAACGAATCTTTTTCTCGCTACAGAAGTCCACCGACGTCGCCTTACGGTTGTTACCGAGCCTAAACAATCAATACGCAGCATACTTACGCGCCACCATGACCCAACGTGCTCCGGAACAAGTCACGCGCGATTGGCGTATTTTGCTCGGCAGGTGTGCACTAGCAATCCAGCACACCGAGACGCTGAAAAGCCGGCTCTCCAACATCAAAATAAAAGAACCCGGTGTCCGATGGCAGGATGCTTACTGGGGCCTGTGCGTGAATTTCTTTGATGCTTGGTACAGCTTCGCCGACATGATTCGCAACGACAAAATTGCGATCCAACTGCCGACCGACACACGAGCGCGGCTCCGCCCGCTGCACCAGTGCATCAAGGATACGATGCGGCTGATCCTGCGGTCCCCGTGGTCGTATACGCTACGACAGTCGTCGATGCTGGCCAGCACGACGAGCCCTCTCAGCGGTGGCAGCGGCACGGGCGGTGGCAGCCAGGCGATCCAGCTGCCTATGACGCCGCAGAGCGCCGCACTCGGCCCTGCCATGCAGTCAACAGTTCCCTCTACGCCCCAAAGTGCATCGTTTTCCCACGTATTCAACGGCAATGTCTTCGAGCGAGCCGACACCCTCATATCGTCCGGCGGCATCTCCATGTCTCGAACCGGGACGTCTTCGTCGACGTCTGGGTCGTCGGGCCTCAACTCCATCAGCAGCACGCTGTCGAGTCAGGTTGACGGCAGCATGACCCCATCCTCGATGCTCAACCCGGGCCCCCTGGGGCCTCTCCCCTTCCGGCTGAACAATGGCAATAAAGTTGCTTTCTGAGAGCCGCAACCGATCTACCTTTTCCCTTTTTCTTTTATGCATTCTTTTGTCACCCACATCTACAATTTTTGGATTATACTCTCGGTTTTCCACAGGTTTTGGGTAAAACCATCTCTATTTCTCGCAGTCTTGCTTTTTTTTTGTTCCCAACCCCTCACAAACGAACGCATATCTTAATCGTGGACCGATTTGTTAATGTCTTCTTTCTTTCTTTTTTTGCACGGCGCAAACGTCTCACTCGACACAAAGCATGTCAGCGTTTTTCATTCATTTTCTGCATAGCAAGGGCGTTTTTTTTTTTTTCTTTTTCTTTTGTTGCGCTGTTTGGGAGACGATCGGTTTTTTTTTAATTAAAAAAGGGAACACCAATATATCTAAGGAAAACCGGGAATTGGGAATCAAAGATCATTCAATAGTAATTTGCGTGGAAAGAAGGAGAAGAAACGGGAGTCTCAGGTGTTTCTGTCTAAACTAAGTGTCAAAGCAGGAGTTGATCAAAAAATAAGGGAAGCAATGAACAAAATTTTCTACCACCTTTTTTTTTCTCTGGCAAGCCGTACGAAAGTTGGGTGGGTGTCTATGAATGTCTTTTTGCAAAAGTGGGAAATGCGGTCTATATCGGACAAGAGTTCATGTATATGATTGTCCTTGAAGCTTTGCTTGTCCTTGGCATTTTGACGATCCCAAAGCTGTTTGTTTCAACGTAATTTGTGGCATAAACAACAGTGCGCCATACGGCTGGGACCAGGCTGCCAACAAAGCGAAGCTATTCTACGACGAGAAGGAAGAAGGAACGATAACATAAGGCTCCATGGTCATGGCATTGGCAAGACGCACCGGCTTATGGCTGCCTTAAATCTATGTCGAACACGAACCCCCTCCTCCCCCGCGATCGTTCGTTATGCGGCTGAAATCGGCCTTGTCGATCTTTGATGGAGAAACTTCTGTTTGCATGAAAGTCAGTCCCCCGCCCCATTCTCTCCCTACCCCATCACACCACCCTCCGGAGCGACGCGTCCGGCGGGTCCCACACCACGTCGCGGAACCCGGACCGCGGCCGGGCCGGGATGCGGCCGAGCACCGTGTTGCTGTCCGGAGCCGTTCCCGGCGGCGGCGACAGCGGAATGTACCGCCGGTTCGCCACGGCTAGGACGGGGCCGATGTGCGCGCCGGCTAGATTCGCGGGGTCGACCTGCTCCCAGTCGACTCGTCTGCTGCCATCCTCCCCCTCCTCCTCGTCAATCCCGATCGCCTCCCGCGCCCGCCAGCTGACGCTCCCGTACAGCAGCTGCGCGTCCGGCCCCGTGCCCGCGTGGTAGAGCCCCACGCCCCAGCAGGCCAGCTGCAGCGGGTCGCCCGTGCCGTGGGGCGTGAAGGCGTTGCCGACATTGTTGACGCCGAGGCAGGCGCGGAGGCCGAAGCGGCGGACCAGCGCGGGCACGGGGAGGGTGCCGCGGGGCGCGGGCGCGCCGTCTCCTGCCCGCCCCATCATGTAGAGGTCGCTCGTGGGCAGGCCGACCAGGTAGACGGGCAGCTGCCCTGCACGGATCGTGGCCGCCAACCGCTGGAGCTGCGCCGGCGGCAGGCGCGTCAGCTGCGTCACGTGGCCGACGACGACCGTCCGTCTTCTTCTGCTCGTTGGGCCGGCCCGGCCCTGCCAGTCGTGGCGGCCGAGCGCCTCGAGCAGGGCAAAGATGAGCGGCTCGTTCTCGTTGTCCTGGTCCGTGCCGTCGCCGGCGTAGTCCTTCAGGTTGTAGTCCAGGTGCAGGTCCAGGTGCAGGTCGTATTTGAGCGCCGTGGCCACGGCCCAGTTGATGTTCTGCAGGGCCTGCGCCCGGGTCGCCTCGACGTACGGCGTCACGCCCAGGACGGCAATGGTCGCGTCGCCGTCGGCATGGCCTTCCCTCTCCTGGCGGTTGGCCTCCAAGACGGCCTCCATGGCCGCCCGGTTGGCGTCCCCCGCCGCGCCCGTAAAGAGCACCTCCTGCGCAAAGGCGCACAGCTGCAGCGCCAGCGTGCCCCGGAACAGGGTGCGCAGCTCCCGCGCCACGTCCACGGCCACCCGTCCGCGGCCGGCCGCCTGCGCGTCCACCTCGACAAACACGCGGGCGCTCGTGACGCCCTGCGCCGCGCTCGTGGCCAGCAGCTGCAGGCCGCGCCGGCGCAGGTCGGCGGCCGTGAACCGCGACTTGGCCACGGCGGTGGTCTGCAGGGCCTCGGCGAAGGAGCCCGTCTGCGGGAGGAGATCCGCGTAGTCGGGAGCGGAGGCGTCGCCTTCGTTGCCGCTGCCACCCCCACAGCAGCCAGACGTTAGCAGGTAGGCCTTGTCCAGGTGCAGGTGCGGGTGGCAGAGCGGCGGCAAGAGGAGCTGGCTGGCCACGCCGCCGTCGTCATCGCCGTCGTTCTTTGTCTCCCCGGTCGCCGGAACAACTGACTCAACAACACCGTCGACGAGGCTCACGTCCCACAGCGTCGACGGAGATGATGCTTCGGCGCCCTCCGGCCGGGGGAAGATGACGTTCCGGAGTTTCATCGAATAAGAAACTCGAGTTCACTAAAGGACGGTCACGATTGTGCAGCGAAATAAACAGAAGCGGCCCAAGCTGCCCTCTTCTTATAGAAGACAGCGGACGGCTAGAAATAAACCACAAACGGCGCGGGCCGGCTGGGGTTGTGTTGTTATCGGAAGCGTCAATTTCCACTTGTCGTGTGTTAAACGAGCATGGAGATAGTGTGGTTGTCAGATAGTCACTTATGGGGCGGGGTTTGTATCTCGTCCATCACTGAGCCTGGAAAGACGCCAAACTGTCATGTTTTGCAAAGCAGATCAATAAGTCAACCAATTTCATACACTCGTCTTTAATCCTGAATTGAGACGCAACGGCAAGTTTCTTGGAAGCTCATCCTCGCGCTGTTGGTGCCGTCCTCGTTTCGTGTCTTTCTATGGTACAAATACAGAACAAAAAGAGAAAAGAAAGTCGTGTCTCCGTCACAAACAGACCAGCCAGCAAAGTCTGTCAAAAAGAGGATGGCAAAGAAAAATAAATGATAAAGAATCAAAAAGAAGGATGTGAAATGAAAACAGGACAAGCGGCTGCATCCAACTGAAGCAGCGCTTGATTCTTGTCCCTGCGTGGTGAGGATCGACTTTCGTTAAAAAGGCACACCATTTTGAAAATAAAGCGACAAAAAAGTTGAATAGAATAAATGCCAGCCAGTGTGTCAAACGCAGGCGTTGCTCTTGTTGGCGTGGTTGTTATGTTTCCGTCTCCAGCAGTTGTCCAAACGCCGGGTCCATGATGCAGATGCAGGCGAGAAAAGCAGGCCGTGCCAAAAGGAGAATCTAATGCTCAAAAACGCAATGCAATAAAAGGGCAGATACCGACGTGTTCGATCTGTGAATTGGTCTGTGAAAGAGTCGGTCTTAGACGAACTGCCGCTTCAGGTCCGCCCATTTCCGCGAGAGGGTTTCGTGCTGCGAGTTGACCTGTGACTTGTTAGCATGTGCCCTGCAGAAGGGAAGACGAAGCATAGCTGTTCCAGCAGGAAAACACTCACCTCTGCGTATTGCATCTTTGTCTGCACGAGCTGCTCCTCGAGCTCGGCCATCTCTTTCTCGACGCGCTGGTTCTCGTCGTGCACCTTGGCGTTGCGGCTCATCAGGTCGTCGCGCTCGGCCTTCCACGCCAGTTCCAGCTCGTCGGGCTGCTGCTCAATCACGACCTTGAGCTCGCGCACCTGGCCCTTGAGACTCTCGTTCTCGTCCCGCAGCTCCTCGTTCTGCACCTTGGTGTGCACCAGCTCCGTTGCCAGCGCCGCCTGCTCGTGGTCGACGGCCTCAATGCGCTCTTCAAACTTGCGCACCTTGATCGCCAGGCTGGCATTCGTCGTGCGCAGATTCTCGAGCTCGGCCTCGCGCTCCTTCTCGGCACGCGTTTTCTCCTCCCATTCGGCGGTGTATGTCTTGACCAGCTCGGGGGTCAGCTTCACCTCGCACGCGTCGCGCACAAACTGGTCGGCCCGGTAGACCTCCTTGTCCAGGCTAGAGGAGGAGCTGCCAAAGAAGCCGTTCTCAAGAATGCTGCCGGCACTAGGGCTTACATCAATGTACACATCAAACAAGCGATCCTTGAGGTACGTGGTGAGCTGCGACATGTCAGACATGCCCAGCAGGGCGGTAGCGTTCTTCTGCATCAGGACAATTCCGAACTTGAGAATAGCAGACAGACCCTCGGACAGGATCAAGTCGTAGATGCGGAGAACCAGCTGCAGCGGGAATCGGTAGGCAAAGAGGGTTAGGAACCACTGCGTGGCGTAGAGGTGAGGAGAAATGCCCCTCCGGTGCAGGTGACAGTACAACGCAGGCTCTTGGTCCTCCAAAAGGCGCTCGAAAAGATAGAGGTGCAGGTGCAGACCAGGCATGTCCTGGATGAATAGATCGCGAAGGCGGTATTGGTTCATGAGGCGGACGAGGAGACAGAATGCTTCTTCCTCGGGCATCTGGTCGAGTTAGTATTTTACAAGATCAAAAAGGGCCGAAGCCCCGCTGGAGAAGATCGCTTACATTAAAGAGAATCGGCATGATAAGAAAGTTCATGCCTTGGGCGTAGCCGACGGCCTCGTCGAACAGAGCGTATGCCTTGCAGACGCCGAAGAGGCCCTCCTGAAGCCCCTGGGCAGCAGCAAATTTGGAGAAGCTCGTGCGAGCGCCAAGATCTCGGCGGATCGTCTTTTCCAGCTTCTGCAGGACGGCGGCGTCGCCCTTCTCCTTCTTCTTGCGCTGGGCCGCTGCCACGGTACTCTCCTTTTCAGTCACGGCTGTGGACGCAGCAGTGCTGCCGCTTGTCGCGCCGTTGCTCGCGCTTGCTGCTGATGCCGAGTCTCCAGAGTGGACGGACGAGGCAGCAGACGAGGTGGAGTCTTTGAGGCCCGCAGGCCCATTGCTCTGGCGCTCCTTCTCGCGGTCCGTTCCACGTACAAGCAAGTCTTGGTATACGGCTTCTAGCTCCTCGTTCTTGCTCTGAGCGAGAACCTGCCAGACCACGCCGCGGATGGCGTTCGGGATGCCAGTGGCAATGGCCTTGTTAAGCTCCTCTGCGCTTGAGCGTGCCACGGCAGCAGGGCCTTCGTAGATGACAGCTTGCCACAAGTCCCAATCAACGGTATCGTCCGCATTACTTGACGGGCCGGCTGTCGCGCCGGACACGGTGCCAGGAGCCAGACTTGGGTTGGGGCTGGCGGGCATGGGAGATGTAGGAATGTGCTCATCGCCACCCGTCGCCGCGGGGATGCCGAGTCCAACTGGCGCCGTCTTTGGTGGGCTGGTGCCCTCCGCGGAGGACCCTGCAACGGCCACACCTGCTGTCTTCTCGTCTTCACTCGCCTGCCCTGCAGCGGTAGCTTCTTCTCTCAGCCGGATCATCTTGAAGCGGTCCTTCAGACTGCTGCGCCCCGTCCCTCTCCGGGGATCGCTCTCCTCCTCGAGCTTGCCCAGCATCATCTCCGGGTTGCTTGTCAGGGTGGCAACCGAGCTTGCAGTATTTCGCCGCGGTGAGACGGCGGGCTGTGAGGCTTGAGGCAGCGGTGGGGAGATGGCGGGTGCTTCTTTGCTGGAGCTCCGCGAGAGCCACGCAAACGGGCTGGTCAGCTTCCGGGTTGGTGCGGGGGGTGGTGCGCCGACGGGAGGAATGGAAGGGGAGATGGGCTGCGGCTTGGAGGTCGACTCGTTTGTGCTCGATGGCGACCAAGGCATCGAAGGGATGGCGTTAGCAAAGCTGCTGAGGGAGAGCGTCTTGGACGAAGAATCCTTTTCAGGTAGAGGCGGTGGGTTGTCCACGGCGGTGTCTTTTGCAGATGCTGTGGCAGCGTCGTCGTCGAGATTGACGGTATCGAGTTCGTTGTTCGAGATGCCAATGCCCGGAACAGGTGAAGACTTTCGCTGGTGTCCGTCGGATGCGCCGTTGGTGTCGCTGTCAAGAGCGGGCACAGCAGCGGCAGCGGCAGCACCTGGAGAAGAAGGGGCGGCGTCTTCTGCCTCACGGGTCTCGCTGCTATCCTTTTCCGCTTCGCCGTCTTCGTCTTTCTCGTCGTCGTCCGCCTTGGGAGGGGGCACTGGTCGGCCACGAACCTTCTGGAAGGCCTTGTCAAGCTCAGACGTGCCCGTCTCGGCGGTCGGCGACGAGGCCTGTTTTGACAGACGGCTGGCGGTGAGCGATGCTTTGCGCTTGGTGAGCGATCGGACAGAGGCGGTGTCGGGGGCGTCTTCAAAGGTGTCCTGTTCGCAGCGCGTGTGCAACGTTAGCAATCAATTTGAATATGGGCCGGGCGTCGTCCACGCAGACACGCAATCGGTGGAACAACACAGGCGAGAGTAGAAAGTGAGTGGCTTCTGCTGTCCTAGGATGCCCTGCAGCGCACGCCACGTATCGCATTGTTGAGCACACGTTCATGCCGACGCGCAGACTGGGGGGCGGATCTATATGTGCACGTTCTAATGTTGATCACCGTGCCCGCCACGCTATGCCAGCACTGGGGACGGAGATAGACTGCTCGGAAGGCCCTAACATCACGGCACACCTTCACCGAGAGCACCGAAGGAGGGCGGAAAGGGAGAGCAAGCGGTGCAATCTTACCGTATCGCGGTCAGAGCCGTCGGGCGAGGCGTCGTGCTGGGGCGCCTCGACGGGCGAGGACAGCTCGTCTTTGGGGTCCGACATAGTCGCCGTGTTGGGGAGAGCGTGAGCTTGTCGAGAAAGCGGGAGAGGGTAAAAGGTAGGAGTTAGAAGGTTGCGGCGAAGAAGCTGTCGACAAAGAAGCGAAGATCGAAAATCGAAGGCGGGCGGCGAGGCGGCGGAAGGGGGGAAGGGGAGTAGTCGAAAAAAGGGAGAGAAACTTAGCACGCGAAGATGATAGTGGAAACGAGCGACGGATGCAGCAGAGAGCGCGGTTGGGTTGCTCAGTTCACCCTCACTGTCTCTGGCGGTCGGCGGTGAGAGACAACAGCGTGCGAAGAGGAAATGGCAAGAAAATGACAAGTTGAAGCTTTTGGCGACACAAAAACTGTTCCCTTCTCTTTCTCCTTCTGGGATAAGGCAACGCGACACAGCCCGTCCTTCTCTGTGGCTGCAGGCCCGAAAAATGAGTGAACCGCTCCTTCCCCCTGCCTCGCTGTAAATAGGTAGGGAATACGTGTGGCATTCACGGCACGAAAGCAAGAACGACCCACCCCTTTCAGGAGCAAGCGTCTTTTTTTTGCGGGGCGGCAACTGCGAAACGCCGCTACCCATTCGCGGCTTTCTCCAGACACAGAGAAGGAGCCAAACAAAGGAGCCAAGAAGAGCCAAAAAAGCCAGCACCACCCAGCAGGTTGCGTAAGTTACGAGCAATACGCACTTGCCGTGGCCAGACTGTAAAGAGGCTTACGGGGGTCAGACAAAGCTGTTCCTTCTGATGTGATCTTACTTGCAACAGCACATCTGACACGTGAGAGTCAAAAGGGAAAGCCACCTGGAGAAGCACGTGCCGCGGGAGACTAGACAAAAGAAGGCAATCTCCAGAATTTCAGGAAATGGTAATATTTCGTTTCTCAAGCCATGTTTCGTCCGATCTGACAATCCGCGATTGTTTCTTTACCGCCCTAACTGTCCAGGCCGGCAAGAACAGGAACTAAAATTGGCAGAGGCAAACAGCAGGGCCCTCCGTGGATCAGGGGGCGGCATGTGGCGTGCACAAGCGTGGTCCACCACGTTTATGCAACCAAAAAGGCCAGCTCCGTTTTGTCAGGGGCGTCCGGCGAGATTTCCTTGTGCACTCCGCAGCATCAACAAGGCGATGACGGACGGGATTACGTCGACGGTGGGCATAAGTTTGTGGTATGGGCTTCGTGAAGATATCTACACAACACGCAAATCACATCGGTGCGCCTGAAGAATGCAAGCAGTCATGTCTTGGTTGTGCAATGTTTTTGTCATTCCATGCCCCGTTGGTATAAATGAACAAGGGAAAAAAACGAACACGAAAACGAAGGAGACCGCAGCAAAGCACAAAAAGGAGAAGGCCGGTCTTCGATCGACCACCTAACCTCGTTTCCAAGCCGCCGCACGCCTTCTCTCTGCTTCCGCTGCTCGTCCGTGTCTTTTGGATGTTTTGTTTTAGGACTAATCTCTGGCATCACACAGAGTGTTCCCCACGCAAGGTTCCTCCTCCCGAACGCCGAGTTTTTTTGTTGTCTGATCGTAACACCTCCAACGACTCCTATCCTTCAGCTCCCTGCAGCGAGCGGCCGGATTTACCGGTGCAGCTTGCGCTGGTAGAAGGCGAGCTCCTCGCCCTCCAGGATGTAGCCGTCGACGCGGCCGGACTGGCCGGGGCGGCTGGACACCACGGCGTACAGGCGACCGGCCTCGAACTGGCGCTCGAGGGCGTTGTCGACCTTGCCGGAGGCGGCAAAGCGGGCGGCCTGCTTCTTCTCGACCGACTTGCTCTTCTTGGCGGGCTCCTCGGCGCCGGCCTGCTTCTGCTGCCGCCGGCGGCCCAGGGGCTGGCCGTAGTGGGCCTCGTACCACTGGCGGAAGGGGGCGGCGTCGATCTGGATGACGGCGGACTTGGTCAGGGTGTTGGTGCGGACCAGCTCGTTGTTGGACGGGTGGTAGGCGACGCCGATGACGCGGGTCTTGCGGGTGGTGCCCTCAGAGGCCCACGCGAAGTTGCCAGAGTCCAGGCGCAGCGCGCGGTACTTGTGGTTGCCGCCGCGGGTGCGCACGACGTGGATGCGCTTGGCACCGATACGGGTGTTGGCGGGCTGGCGGCCGGCCTCGAAAGCGCGCTTCTTCCCTGTTGTCAAAGGTCAGAACGTATGTCCATGGTGTGAAAAAAGTACGAAAACAACGCAAGGTTGTTTTCCTTTCTTCTCCCAGTCCGATACGGGCTTTCGAAAAAAAAATCTCCCAAAACGCAAATATTCTTTTCCTCGTTCTTCTTCCTCCTCCTCTTCTTTATTCCACGGGGGTCGACATACGGTAGTAGGCACGCTTCGCGCCGGAGGCGGAGCGCTTGTGGCGAGAGTCTCTGGAGATACCCATGGTGATGTCTGCGAAGGAGAAAAAACAAAGCAAGATGTTAGCACGGATCCAAGGTCGAGACGGGACGAGGGCAGCCGGAGAAACAAAGGCATTTGCTGGACGGAGCCCGCAGGACTCAATTGCAGTCTGCGACGTACCTTACGCCGGGTTGTTGACGGGCGTTGAACGATTGGGTGTTGTTGTCGTGATGGATGGGGTTGGAAGGAAAAAAGTGAGAAGAGCGAAGATGCGAGGCGTGGAAAAAGGGCATAGACTTTTCTTAGGGTGCCCTGCGAAAATTGCGGAAGACCTAAAAAAATATTAGTGCGCACAAAACCTGTCGATTTTTTTCCGAGAGGCGGGGCACAAAAAACCTACAAAGGATGTCGCACGTGTATAGTCATGTGATTGTTTATCTAAGCATACTTACACTGTCGCGGAATACGAGGTAATTACAGTGGAATGTCCATTGTCTCCACTCCCTCTAACAATGTTCTAGGTCTGTCTCTCAACGACCGCCTTTGTTCTCATTCCTTCTCGCAGCAGCTCGACTAATTAAATGCATTCCCTCTTTCTCGCGCGCCATTTCTACGCGCCCCAGCTCTCGGGCTTGTGGATGAACTCGAGCAGCCCTTGAAGCGGGCCGTGCGTATCGCTCTGATCAATCTCGGCCGGCGTTCCCGATCGGACAGAGACCTACTCTACGGGTGAGAGCCAGTCCCAACGGCCCGGAACGACCTCGCTCAGGCGGCGGTTTGATGGCAGAGCATAGATGTGGGTATTTCCGGGACTTCCCGGCAGACCTTGGGCTTCGGTGTACAAGTGGCTGTACCGCGGCCGCGGGAGATGGTGATGGTCCCTGCGTCCGGCGCCCTGCAGCTCGAGGGTGCCTGGCCAGCAAATGATATCCCACTGGTGTGATGAGGCTGGGCTCTCTGAGAAGATGGTCTCTCTGGCCAAGACGCGGGACAAGCCGTCGGTGGGACGAAATGCAGGCTGTGCGGATGCGGCGACCGTTGCTGCCCCTGTGGCGGCCATATTCGATTCCTGCTCCAGCGTGCGAGCTCGACTCTCCTCGTGCTTCTTCGCCGCGGCTGCAACGTCGGCTTGGAGACGTTTGTACTCCACCCACGACTGGGGGAGGAAGGGGGAGGCGCCCCATCCTGCAAGATCTGCCTTGCGGCGCATGTCGGCAAAGCTGGCCTCGGCCGATTCGCGCTCAGCGTGTGACATGGCATATCCACCGTTGTTCATCTCCTGGTCTTCCCCGTCATCCTCGCTGTCGCTCGTGGATGGAGATTGTTGGCCTGATGGAAGGATGGCACTAGCAGTGTACTCTTTGTTGCTGGCACTTGTGTTTGAGGTGCCAATAGTGGTGCTTCTTCCTTTATCAACATCGCAAGTGCTGTCCATCTCACTGCCACTCGCGCTGCTACCTTGTGCACAAGGTCTAGCTGCGATGCCAGCATTTGCAAAGCCGGTGCGCGCAGCGTTCGGCCTGCCTAGGATGGGGAACGGCGGCGGCGGCCGACCGTCGCCGCTTCTTACCACGTCCGCATAGCTGAGGGACGAGAGGGCCGGGGCCAGAGCAGTACTTGGAACCCAGTCCGAGGCGGTGGGTGACAGTGGCGTTGACGTAGTACCAGAAGCAGCAGCAGTCCCCGGCTCGGACCGGAGGCGGCGTGAGAGCGACGCCGCTTGTGCTGCTGGCAGACCAGCTCTCGCACTGGTGTGTGTAGCCCGGCTGATGCCGCCCCGCTGCTGCCGACCGCCAAAGACGACATCACTAGCTTCTCTCTGCCGGGCCGCATCGCCGAATGCTGGCCAGGCTTCGCCAGGCTGGAAAGGCGCAGACGCCGGCCTTCTGCCTCGCCTCGTGCGCCGCGAGGGCGTCGTGGCATACTGGGACGGTGAAACGTGCGGGCTGGCATCACCGCTGCTCGCCGCCGAGCTGGATGTCCGCTGCCCGCGGACCGACAGAAACCGCTCTGGCGTCCTGCGCGCGCGCCCACGTTGGGAGGAGTCCATGACGCTGCGAGGCGACGGCTGTTTGGTGGGTGGGTGCCGTTCTGCCAGAGAACATGGTCTTCTTTGGGCAGACCCTTCTCCAGGCAGCCATCGTGGAAGCCATCATGGACTGCTGCTTGTTTTGTGTTGTCTCGGAGACTGTCGTGCGGCCAGCAGCTGGTTGTCAAGCTGCGGCCAACATGTCCTTTGGCAGGCGGAACAATGGCAAGAGCAGAGGATGCAGAAGATGGCTGGAGTGTCTGGACGCGGCTTCTCTTTCTCGTCTCTTTCTCGCGCTCTCCTTGCCCGTCTTCTCCCGCTCTTCGACCAACATCCCCGTTATGTGGGAATCTTGGGGTTGCCTCCTGCTTTTGCTTGCTGCTGTAGAAACCAAAGAAGGATATTGAACTCCCGGTGGTGAGGGCACTCGAGCATAGAGAAAGTGAATATCAGAGTTGAAAGAGGCCGCAATCGCAACTGCTCTGCTGCCAAAGCAGATTTAGGTGCTGACAGTGCAAGACGAGGCGTATTGACTTACACCCGTTTTGGGAAGTACCGCAGGGTACATCGTTCGCCTCACAAAACGGTAGCCTCCACGCGTACCAGTACAAGATTAGTGAACCCCCAACAGGACAAGCGGGCTTTCCGCGTTGCCTCGGCATCTTCTCGAGTGTTGGCTTCAGGGGGGTCAGTTAGGGCGCCGATTGGCTGCGACGCGCCCGCACCTTCCGTTTTGTTGAAAATCAGTTTAAATGCCCCAGCGCCCGTGATAGCTTCACATTTTGGCATATTTGGGCCCCTTTTTTCACCTCCCCCGTTCAACTGCTCTCCCCACCGGCATTATCTTTAACCCCTCCGCCTCTTGTCCTGTCCACATCGCTCAACCATGGCTGGCGATCTCACCCTCAAGGTCGCCAATCGCGGCAAGTCCCGCACCATCAAGAAGCTGCCGGCGTCCATCGACGTCTCGGCGGCCACGTCCATCGAGGAGGTGCAGCAACTGCTGGCCAAGCAGACGGGCGTGCGCGACTTCAACCGCATCGGCATCTTTGACCCCACGACGCGCAAGATCATCCGGGACCGCCGTGCCGTGCTGGGCCAGCAGGAAAATGTGGTCGCCGCCAAGGAGCTCCTGGTGCAGGATCTAGGTGCGTTTCGATGCCTCTTTCGTGATCCTTATGTTCCCTCTGTGTGCCCCCCTCTAACAACGACTTCTAGGCCCCCAGATCGCGTGGCGGACCGTCTTCGTCATCGAATACGCCGGCCCCCTCTTCTTCCACACCGCCTTCTACTACCTCCGCCCCATCGTCCCCCTGCCGGCCTTCCTGACCGCGGGCCAGACGGCGTCGCGCGCCGACCCCCCGACCGACATCCAGACCCTCCTCTACTGGATCTTCCAGCTGCACTTCATCAAGCGCGAGCTCGAGACCATCTTCCTGCACCGCTTCGCCGCCAACACCATGCCCGCCTGGAACATCTTCCGCAACAGCGCCTTCTACTGGCTCGTCGCCGGCATGGCCGACGCCTGGTCGCTGTACGCGCCGCTGTCGCCGTTCCGCGTGGCGCCCGGGTTCCCCTACCCGTCGGCGCCGCGCGCGGGCTTCGGCAGCTCGCCGCTCGACTACGTGGGGCTCGCGCTCGTCGTCGTGGGCGAGCTGTGCAACCTGCGCGTGCACCTCCACCTGGCCAGCCTGCGGGCGCCCGGCAGCACGGAGAAGGGCATCCCCAACTGCATCGGCAGCAGCCTGGTGACGTCGCCCAACTACATGTTCGAGGTGCTGGCGTGGCTGGGCGTGATCCTGATCTCGCGCGACCTGACGGTGGCCCTCTTCATCTCGGTGGGCACCATCTACATGCGGGGCTGGTCGCGCGACAAGGAGCGGGCGCTGCGCCGGCTGTTCCCGGACCGGTACAAGAAGAAGAAGTACACGATGCTTCCGGGGTTGATCTGAGGGGGGGTTGTATCAGATGGGGGCCGAAGAGATGTGCTGGTAGCAGCATGTATAATCAAAATGGGAGCAAGCGGCTTGGCTTTAGTATGGAATAGAATTGCACCGTGGTTTATAGACGGGGGGAGGGAAAGAGGGAGAGCCGCTTGTATAAACAGTTTTATCAAGAAGCACTAACAGCATCCGAAGCAGATGCCTAATATCAAATACAAGATATCAAAGCAGTTCATTGTTGCGATCCAGAAATCGTATTCGTCGTGTTCATGTTCCTCGTTCGTCGTTACAGTTATAGGCGTCGACGTCGTTCAAATCGTGATATCATCCAGCTCATGCTAGACAGCCAGCCCAGCGTCCTGCTCTGCCACCGGCTCCGGAGACTTGCTTGCGTCTGTATGCTCCTGTGCTGACGCTCCAGCGTCCTCCAGAAGCTCGGCCAGAGTCTCTTTGGTGGGTCCAGTAGGAGAGTCGTCCCTTTCGGTGCTCCCTGTCGCTCCTTCACCCGGTTCTACAGCTACTTCTTTATGCTCCCCTTTCTCCTCGGCTTCTGCTGGAGTACTGGTCGGCTGTGCGGGTTCTGCGAGCTCTGTGGTCGCCTCCGAGACTAGCTCTGTGGTAGGATCGGAGGCCGGCTCTTCGGTCGATGCTGTACGCCTGGCCCCCTCCTCTTCTCCTATTGGGGCTTCATCAACCTTTCCATCCGCCTCGGTGTGTTGCGTTTCGCCCATGGGCTCGGTGGACGGCTCGGAGGGTGTGGCAACGGGTGCCTCTGGAGGTTTGTCCGCGTCTTTCTCCTCCGTCTTTTCGGCAGCTGCCGCAGGACTCTCAGCGTCACCGAGATCAATTTTGGACTGGGAGACTTGTCCCAGCGCTTCCCCAGCAATGGCCGCTGTTGGACCAGCAGCATTACCAGCAGCAATTTCAGCCGGCGTGTCGTCTGCTTCCTTGTTGCCCACCTCCCCTTCCGCCGGCGCTGCAGCGTCGGGTGTGCTCTGATCCAGGACATTTTCGTGTGGCGGTTGCTCTTTTTCGAGGTTTGTCGCCTCATCAACCTCTTCTGTGCCCGTGGGCACGCCTTCGGCCTTGCCAACTTCTTCTATGCCAGTGAGCGCATCATCGACCTTGTCATGCTTATCTGTCCCGTCCTCTACCAAAAGGCTGTCGTCATTTTTCACGAGCTCGGGTGTGATGCTGCTGTCGATTTTCTGCTCATCGTCCTGTGTGTCCTCTGGGGTGGCCTCGACTGCTGTTTCTCCGGTAACTTCGTTGCCACCTTGTTCTTCACCTTCTCGTTCGTCTCGTTTTGGCTCTTCCTCGCTCTGTATGTCCACCATCGGCCTCTCTGCTGTATCTTTGTCTTTCGTAGCATCTTCGTCTTTCTTTTCGTCTTCTACTTTCGTTGCGCCTTCATTTTTCGCTTCCTCTGCTTCAATAACATCTTGTGAGCCTTGCGCCTCCGCCACCACAGAAGTCGGTGCAAGGGGTGCCTCTAGCTCTGGTTCTAGCCGTGCATCGCCATCGTTCGTCCCGGCCTCCTCGTTTTCTTTGCCCTTATCGAGGCCTGCTGTTGATGGTTCACTGCTGGGCTCGTCTTTGTGCGGCGTGTCGCTCATAGCAACGGCCGTCTCCGGTGCCTGCTCGGCTGCGTCTGCCTGGGCTCGGGCGGCCGTTGTCTCCACCGCCACAGGAGCCGGCGCATCGACGCGGTCGCCCTCCTCCACGGCCTTGCCCTTGCCCTTGTCCTGCTTCGCCGCGGTTTCCGCGTCTGTCTCGACGACAGGCTCTGCCGTGCGCAGTGCATCAGCAGGTCCGATGGCAGGCTCGTCCGTCGTTCGTGGCGCATCAGCAGGTGCAGCAGCAGGCGCATCGTCACCTGTTGTGCTCCTGTGCCGGCTCCGGCTGCGGCTTCGACTTTGGCTCCGGCTTCCGCTTCGGCTGCTGCCCGTGTAGCTGCTCCCCGTGTAGCTGCTCCCCGTGTAGCTCCCGCTGTCGCTTCCGCTGTCGCCGGCCTCCTCGTCGTTCCCCTCGTCCACTCGCGCCAGCCTCCTCGCGTCGCGCTGGGCCTGCCGCCGCGCCGCCTGCCGCGCCCGCCGCGCCCGCACCAGCCGCAGCGTCTCCTCCACGGCCGACAGGCCCTGGAACTGCATCTCGGTCCAGTTCTGCAGGTTGCCCATCTCCTTGAGCGGGCCCGTCATCTCGTGCACCAGCTGCGCCAGGCCGTCGTTGGCCTTGCGCAGCCCCACGACGGCGCGGCCCAGGTCGCGCTGCTGGCCCGCGATGGCGCGCATGTTGTCGTGCATGAGCGCGGCGCGGTCCTGCAGCTGCGTGTCGAGCAGGTTGGCGATGCTGGCGTCGAGGGCCTGGCGCGCCTCGGCGATGTGGCGCTGGGCGCTGGCCGAGGGCAGGGTGGGCTGCAGCGGGGGCGGGGGTGGTCCTGCAGCGGCCTGCGGCGCCGGCGCCGGCCCGCCCAGAACCGGGAGCGACACGGACGAGACGGACGACGCCGGCGCCGCGCGCGGCGATGCAACGGATGCCGTCGCCGGCGATGCTGTCGCCGTTGCCGTGGCTGTGCCCGTCGCCGTCGAGACGCTCTCTGCCCTTGTCGTATCTCCCCGCGTCGCCGTCGACACAATCGATGCCGCCGACGATCTGGCCATCCCTGCCGCCCCTGTCGTCACCGTCTCCAGCGCGGCACTGCCTGACGCCGCCGTAGCACCACTGCTGCTGCCGGCCACGGTGACAGCACTCACGGCGCTCACAGACGGCGGCGCCGCCCGCGGCGAAGAGAGCAGCGCCAAGAGCGGGGACATGGTCAAGGCAGA
Source organism: Sporothrix brunneoviolacea (assembly GCA_021396205.1). Lineage (NCBI taxonomy): Eukaryota > Fungi > Ascomycota > Sordariomycetes > Ophiostomatales > Ophiostomataceae > Sporothrix > Sporothrix brunneoviolacea. The sequence goes on from WNYD01000099.1 coordinate 82,307, forward strand.
CGAGGAAGAGGCCGAAGCGACTGCCGCGGGAGGCGGGGATGCGGGGGTAGAGGCCGACATCTCGAAGCTTGACGAGCTTGTGTGGTGTTCGGATGAAAAGAATTTAAGTCTCGTTTCCCATTTATGACGCTTACATGGAAGACTGCAAATCGGTTTGTGAACGCTCTGCCAGTGCAAAATCGTATTCTTCAACGGCCAAGTCAGCAGAAAAGGCTCGCACTTGCGCATGCGCTGGCCGATGAAGAGGGCAGAGAATCAACGATGCAGCCTGGGATTGGTGGAAGCTCCCCCCGTCTTCGCCAAAGGTGGGCATCGTCATGCATGACCTGGTTGGGCGCGACAGGCGGGCCATTCTCAGCCTGGAGTCCTATCGTGTCCAGCTCCGACGAATTGCGTGCCGTTGTTCCAGTTTGCATGGAGTTTCATTTGTTTTTGCTCTCCCTTCTGTGTTCTTTTTTTTTGTACATAAATACACAGCCGAGCAAGGCTCAGGATGGCCACGCTGCAAGCAGAATAAACAAATAGAGCGCTCTCTCTCCGCCGTTCCTCCCGTTTTTAGCCCTGGCCCATTCCCCCCGTCTAATCCTGCATCCTCGTCGAGTCCGTCGAGGCTGCGTCTTGTTCTCATTTTCGTTAAAACTTTTTTTACCCCGGTTCCCTTCCGCCTTCCGCCTTCGCCCTTCACCTGTTTCCTACCTCGTAGTGCCCGTTCCAAGTCCAAGATCGTTCGTTTGTGAGTTGGAGAACCACATTCTGAAGTCTCCTTCCAGGTCCAAGTCAAGATCAAGAGAATCTGTTCAAGATCCTATCCTCGTAGATCGCATTGTAAATAAATGTGCCTCCAGTAGTTTCAACAGTAGAAACGGGGTAATCGCCGTCCCCTCTCTCTCTCCCCCAAGATCAACGCTGTGGCTGGTAATCTATTTGCCCAGCTTGCTGAGGATGGAGCTGCCGGTGCTCTGGGCCTTCTTGGCATCGCCGTCGAAGATCTGCAGCAGGGCGCCCCACACCTGGCCGGGCTTCTGCGAGGCGTCGATAGCCTTCCAGATGCCGGTCTTGCGGTAGTATTCGACCACGGGGGTCGTCTGATCGTGGTACGTAGCCAGGCGCTTCTTGAGGGCCTCGGCGTTGTCGTCGGACCGCTGGATGAGCGGCTCGCCGGTGACGTCGTCGGTCATCTCCTTCTTGGGGGGGTTGAACAACTTGTGGTAGGAGCGGCCGGACGCCGGGTGGACGAGGCGGCCGGTGATGCGGGCGACGAGCAGGGCGTCGTCGATCTGCAGCTCGACGGCGTGCTGCAGGGTCTGCTGGCGCTCGCGCAGCATGGCGTCGAGGCCCTCGGCCTGGGGCACGGTGCGGGGGAAGCCGTCGAGGATGAAGCCGCCCTTGCACTCGGGGTTCGAGTTGAGCTCCTCCCGAATCATGCCGATGACGATGTCGTCGCGGACCAGGCCGCCCTGGTCCATGATCTTCTTGGCTTCCCGGCCGAGCGGCGTCTTCTTTGCGACCTGCGAGCGGAGCATGTCACCGGTGGCCTAGAGGGGGGGCGAGCAAGCGCCGGTTAGCAGAAGCTCGTGTGCAGCTATTGCAATTGAGCGCGCCAATCCATCGCGGGGTGAACCTACCAGATGGCAGCAGCCGAACTTCTCCTTGATCTTGGGAGCTTGGGTACCCTTGCCTGCGCACAGTCAGCGTTCGTCCCGACGGGTCTCCGCGGCTGGACCGCCCGCGCGGAGCTTCCTCCGATTTCTCCGAGCTTTGGTTGGCAACGTACCGGCACCGGGCGGGCCGATGAGGATCATGCGGATCTCCTCGGCGGTCTTGGGCGCCGAAGCACCGCCCAGATGGCTCTGCTCGAGATCCTTGATGCGGCCCTCGAGGCTGGCGATCACGTCGTGCAGGCGCTGCACCTGGTCCTCAATGGCACCCATTTTGGCGAGAGAAGCGAGAGAGCGAAAAAGGGACGGGAGGGGAGTCGGACTGGGAAGAATTGGTCGCGGGCGTGAGAGGAAAAGCGAGGGGAAACGAGAGAAGAGGAAGAGAAAAGAAAAAGGAAAAGGAAATCGGACAGCGAAGGGGAAGAAAGAGACAAAGTGAGAGCACGGAATAAGTGGAGTGCAGCGAAACACAGAGGCAGAGCGAGGCAAGAGCAGGCAAGACAGAAAGAGCAGGAGCGAAGCGGGAGAAAAGGCAAGAGCCAATGCGATCTCGGGGGAAGGCACGAAAAAAAAAATAAGCCGTTTAGCGCAGTTGCTGCTGGGGACGGGGCTGCTGGAACCCCCGTGGCGGCAGACGGGCTAGGACCAGGGGGCCGTGGCGGCCAGCCGCTGCAGGCGCTGCAGAAGCAGCCACGGAAGGCGGGGTACCGGGAAGCAGCTTGGGGGTATCTCTGCGCGGGGGTCACTGGGTAAAGGTACTTATGCGGCGGGAAAGGTACCTGACGCCACTTCCGGCTAATTCTGGCTGCTCCAGTTACCCGAGCTTGCCCACTCTGCAGCTGTCCTCTGCGCCGAGGTAGCTCTGGGGGCCGGCAGCCAGAGGACGGGGGTCGTCTCTGTTGCTGCTGCGGACACAGGAACGGGGCTTGCTTCTGGCCCTCTGTTTCGCTGACAGCTTGGCTTCCCTATCTCTCTCTCCGGGGCCGCCGCCGGGTGAAGGGACTCCGAGACGATAACGGGCACGAGCAGCGGTGTGCGTGATTTACACTAGGCGTCTTTCCTACGTCTACCGTCGACAGGGCGGCCAGCGAGCTCGACGTGCAAAGCAGCTTCTTCCTAGCTGTGCTCTCAGCGGAACGCGTGAAGCAGATGCTGCGTCTTTCTCTTCCTTGACACCTCGATCACGAATGTCACGTGCCCGATCACGCAAAGCTGGGCCACAGGTGGCTTTTTGGCGGCGTGGCGGGCGGCGCTAGGCCAGATCAGGAACTGACCTCCCAGGGCGCCAAAAAGGCAGCCTCAGCAGTACGACGCACCGGAGCGCTGTGGCAACGCCTTGCATGACCAAAGGGCCTCGATTTTGCAGCATCGCCAGGTCACCAGCGAACCCCCGACGCACGACGACGACGAACAAGCCGACGATTTGGCCTTTCCTCCGAACACTGCTGACTCCCAATTCATCTTCATTCTCTACTCCGGCTCATCTTCCTCCCCTCTTCCTCAGCCTCTCATCCCTTCTCTCCTCCTCTCCCCCCCCTCTCCACCCCAAATCATGCCGTCGACCACCGCCGAGACGCTGTCGCTGGTGACGCGCACCGTCTCCGTGGCGCCGCTGGTGCTGCTGTCCACGGTCGACCACTTCAACCGCAGCGCCGCCACCAAGACACGAAACAAGCGCGTGGTGGGCGTGTTATTAGGGCAGAACGATGGCAAGAACGTGCGCGTGTCCAACAGCTTCGCCGTGCCGTTCGAGGAGGACGACAAGGACCCGTCCGTGTGGTACCTGGACCACAACTACATCGAGGCCATGAACGACATGTTCAAGAAGATCAACGCGCGCGAGAAGTTAATAGGCTGGTACCACTCGGGGCCCAAGCTGCGGGCGTCCGACCTCGAGATCAACGAGCTGTTCAAGCGCTACACGCCGAATCCGCTGCTGGTCATCATCGACGTGCAGCCCAAGGAGGCGGGCGTGCCGACGGACGCCTACTTTGCGGTGGAGGAGATCAAGGATGTGCGTCTCGGCCCACAGGACTTCTTCGTATTGTCTCTCTGCTAACCTCTGACGCTTCTCTAGGACGGCACCACCACCGCCAAGACGTTCGTCCACACCCCGTCCATCATCGAGGCCGAGGAGGCCGAGGAGATCGGCGTCGAGCACCTGCTGCGCGACATCCGCGACGTCGCCGTCGGCACGCTGTCGACGCGCGTGACCAACCAGCTGCAGTCGCTGCAGGGCCTGCACCACCGCCTCGGCGACATCCAGACCTACCTCAAGAAGGTGCTCGACGGCCAGCTGCCCGTCAACCACGCCATCCTCGGCAACCTGCAGGACGTCTTCAACCTGCTGCCGAACCTGTCGACCAAGGTGGCGGGCGGCCCGACCGCCGCCACTTCGAACGGCGCCGCGAACGGCACCGCGTCCGCCGGGATCGGCGGCGGCGAGAGCGACCTCGCGTACGCCATGAGCATCAAGACCAACGACCAGCTGATGGCCATCTACCTGAGCAGCCTGATCCGCGCCATCACGGCGTTCCACGACCTGATCGAGAACAAGATCCAGAACCGGCAGCAGCAAGAAGAGAAGGACGCGGCCAAGAAGGAGGCCAGCGGAGAGATTGGCGCGGGTCCTAACGGCGCGGCGGCGGCAGGGGCTGCCAGCAAGGAGGGCAAGGAGGGCGAGGGCAAGAAGGACGGCAGCGACAAGGCGCCCAACGGCGTCAACGGCGAGGCAAAAGAGGAGGAGAAGAAGTAGTGTGTGAGAGAGATAGAAAGAGAGGAGAGTGGAAAGCAGGTAGCAAGCATCGGCAGCGAGAGACTATCGTACAGCCAGCCGGACGGCTCATGCCAGGTGGTTGTTTCAAACTCTTGGGAAAACATTAAAAAAAAATCCCATTGTACAATTGTGTCCTTTCTTTGTCTCGTTTTCTCGTTTTTTATTCTATCTTCGTCCGCAAGCGAAACATAGATTCTCTGAAGGAAAAATAAAATAAAAAAGATCCCCAACGTGAAATGCCCAAGCCTAGTTCCAAAACGCCGTCATCATTCCCCATATACATCAAGTCATTGCCTCTCGTAGCGCATCTCACAGCACACCTGCCACGACGCCGGCCAGCGCCTCCGGTGTGCAGGCCTCCGCGTCCGTCCTTGGCCCTGCCGCGTCCTCGCCGGCAACGACGTACCCGGCCAACCCCGCCCATTCGTTGGCCAGCAGACACGCCAGCAGATGCTTGCACGGCGGCGTCGCGAAAGCAAGCGGGAGGTGGGCGAGGGCGTCGTGCAGGGACTGCTCTTCACGGCTGTCGTCTGCTCCGTCTGTCCCGTCTTCCGTTCCTGTAGCTGTCGCCGCTGCTGCCGCCCGCAGAGCAAAGAACGCACACGTGCAGTGCCACGCGCGCAGGTGGACCACGTGCGGGCGGTCGCTGCCGCCGCGGATCTGGTAGAGGGGAGGAGGGGCGCCGGCAGAGGTTGCCGCCGCGCCCCATCGCACGACGCGGCGGCGGTCTAGCAGGTCGAGGGCGGGCAGCAGCAATGCCGGGAAGAGCACGTGGAGCGTGGCGAGCAGCGGCCGCTGGCCGGACGGGATGCGCCGGAGAGGGTTGGCAGACGCGGCTGTGGACGCATCGTCCACGGGAATCGCAGAAATAGAACCGACGAGCGCCGCGAGGATCTGCCGCGGTGCAGGCAACGCGCTCTCCGGAAGGTCGGCCATGCACTCGATTTTCTTAGGTTATTTTATTTTCGTCAACATTCTGATGCCTCGTGTCGCCATGCTGGTGGTCGTGTGTAATTATTAAAAAGTGTGAAAGTGGCTTATTTTGTTGATTGCAATTGACACCGGAGATATTTCCTTTACCAACCAGCAGCAGCCAAAAAAGGCACGCCCGTACTAATACTACACATATATACACCAACAAGGCTATGTCTATTTTACCGCTCTCGTCCACATTATATATAATTCATTCCAAAACCACTTTTATTTCCTTTTTTTCTTATTATTTTTAACGCCTCCCACGCTTCACTCCACCCACGTGCGCGGCGTCCGCAGCGCGTCCACCAGCCGCTGCTCCCGGCTCTTCGGCGCCGGCTCGTACATGTACCGCCAGCTCGCCGTCAGCGGCAGCGTCATCAGGATGCTCTCCACGCGCGGGCCCGGCGTGTTGAGCCCAAACGCCGTGCCGCGGTCGTGCACCAGGTTGAACTCGACGTAGCGCCCGCGCCGGATCTGCTGCCACTCCTTCTCGGCCTCGGTGAAGGGCAGGTCCTTGCGCCGCGCCATGATGGGCGCGTACGACGGCAGGAAGGCGCGCAGGCCGTCCTGGATGAAGGCGAACAGGCTCTCCTTGTCGGTGGGGCCGTCGCGCTCGCTGCCGCCCGACTCGGCGTCGAGGTCGTCGAAGAAGATGCCGCCGAGGCCGCGGCTCTCGAGGCGGTGCTTGTTGTAGAAGTACTCGTCGCACCAGCGCTTGAAGCGCGGGTAGTAATCGCGGCTGTGGCGGTCGCACACGTCCTTGAGGGTGCGGTGGAAGTGGATGGCGTCCTCGTCGAACAGGTAGCTGGGCGTCAGGTCGGCGCCGCCGCCGAACCACCAGGTGCCCTCGCCCGGGCCGCCGCTGTCCGTCTCAAAGTACCGGTAGTTGAGGTGCACCGTGGGCGCCAGGGGGTTGCGCGGGTGCACGACCAGGCTCAGTCCCGCGGCGAAGAACTCGAGCGACTCGGGCAGCGTGTCGTCGCCGCCGGCGCCGCCCAGGTTGCGGTGGTTGGCGCGCATGCGCAGGATGCCCGCCTTGGGCAGCTTGCCGTAGACGACGCTGACGCCGACGCCGGCCTTCTCAAACACGACGCCGTCCTGCAGCACGCACGTGATGCCGCCGCCGCCCTCCTTGCGCTGCCACTCGTCCTGGCGGAACTCGCGCGGCGGGCGGTCCCCCTTGCCCTCGACGGCGCCGCCGACGACGGACACGCCGCCGGCGTTCTCGATCTCGGCCAGGCCCTTGATGATCACCTGCTGCTGCTCCTTGATGAACTTCTCCATGCGCAGGCGCATGGGCGACTGCTCGTCGACGGCGCCGCCCGAGTCGCGGCGGGTCTGCGCATCGCGCTCGGCCAGGGTCGGCGAGTCGCAGCGGATGGGATCGTCGACGGCCTGCACTGGTTAGCCCGGGCTGCTCTAGACGCGTTTCTAGCTTCCTGCGGAAGGGGGACACGAGAGAGGTCCCACCATGTTGTAAACGAGCAGCGAGCCGCCAATGGCCAGGCCGGCTGCTGCGGCGGCGATGGCGGTGGTAGACGAATAAGAAGAGGGAGACAAAGTCGAAGCACGGCTAGACGCAACAAACGCGCGCCGGGCTGGGAGAGACGGGCCTCGCGGACAAGCAATTCGAGCAGCTGTCAGTCTGCTCTGCGCAGCAAGACGCAGCGCATGCCGTGTCGACGCCATGGCCGGCGAGCTGGTTTAAATACGAGCACAGCAGTGCGGCCGAGAGGCAAAAGAATGCCAAAGATGGGGAGACTGGACTGGCCAATTCAAATGGCAAATGGGCAGAGAAACCGAACGATTGTGTCGGTAGGTGCTTCCACTTTCTCGTTTTCTAGCCTCCGCTTCTCAATTTCTCTTATTCAAGAAGACACTGGCCGGACAGGCAAAAAGGCGGTATAACCCGCGAGAGGGTCGAGGCTGGGGCGTAAGCGGGCCACGGCAGGAGGCAGCTTTTCCCCCTGTGCCGTCTGCTGAGAATCGAATGTTTTAGCAGCCGGCCCCCGAAAAAATTAAGGCAAGCTCGCCATTCGTCAATGAGCGCTGGCGCAGGTGCTAGCTGAGGCGGCTTCGTCCGCCTCGCTCGCATACAGGAATTTCAGTGTCACAGCCACGGAGCCCTAGTCGAAAACGGAATAAGTCGAATTGGTTAGCTACATAATTACATAATTCCCCACATCCGTTTTCTGATTCGCTCTTGATAGGCCTATCACGTGCACCTTTGGTCTCGGTTAGTTACTGCGCAGCGCAGCCTCGGGGGTGCGTAAGGTATTATGCCAGGCACCAAACCAAACACCACTCAGGGCCGGCCAGTCCGATGTCACGCTTGTTGGGCTCGAAGAAGGCGGGAACAATAGATTAAAATTTTTGACTGTTGGTTATTAAAAACATGCATGATTCCTCTTTCTTCGGTCTTCTCTCGGCTCCGCCGAGCCTGTGATCACATGAACCTGCTCCAGCCTTCCCTCCCCTTATTTCACTGTTTTCCTGCATCCTTTTCTTTCATTGGACTATGCCTACGGAGAGATCTCGCATAGACAAACGAAGAGAAGCAGTGCAGTACGACGCCGTTCTCGTACGCTCAAAGGTCTATTAAACAATAAACTAATCCGTAAACATGAAGAGAAAAGACGCACAGGGGAAGGCTTGCAGGGTGGTTGAAAATGAGTGCAGTCACCTTATTGCGTTCACACCATTGTCTCGTCTGGCCGGCGATATTGCGGCGCGGTTGGAACGGGTGGTGGTTGTAGCGAGAGCACTTAATGGGAAGGCAGACAGCGATAGGCAGACTGCACCGCTCGGCAAATGTTTTGCCCTCTCTGCGCGTTTGTTTTTGTGATAGTGGCGCCTTTCCTGTGTGCCACAGGACCGGTGGAAATATAAGTATAAGAAGGCACGATGTCGATGGAAGCTTGCCATTCTCGTTGATTTGACAGAATCAAGCCACGATGTTGGACCAACTCCCCTTCCTTGGGAAGAAGCGCAAAGCTACCCACGATCCGCCGGACGACACAGGCCGTACCCGATCTCACACCGCCGCAGACTCCGGCCATTCTCAGAGTACCCGCGATCTGTCCTTCTCTAGAGGCGTGAGGGTTCTGAGAGACTGCCCCGACGCCACAGTCGACATCTGCTTCGTTCACGGTCTGGACGGGCATCCCTACAAGACATGGACCGCCGAGGGTCAATCGACGCCTTGGCCAGTGATCCTTCTTCCCGAGATATTGCCCACGGCCCGCATTCTGACGTATGGCTATGATTCGATCGTAGTACGGCTGTGGTCGACGGCGTCATCCAACCGGCTGATCGACCATGCTATGAGCCTGTTACAAGACTTGGAGGGAGCGAGGGCAGAAGCCAATGCATCGTCACGCCCTCTGATCTTTGTCGCGCACAGCCTCGGCGGCCTCGTCTGCAAGGCGGCTCTTCTCCGCTCGCGAAACAACGTCGAACATCGTCTCCGCAGCATCTTCGACCACACAAGGGCCGTCATGTTTTTCGGCACCCCCCATAGGGGTTCGTCGCTGGCAGAATGCGCCAATAGACTTGCGTCTGCAATCAGTTCTGTCAAATCCATCAACGTCCCGTTGTTGGACATCTTGCGGAGCGGCAATCAACTCCTTGAGTCGACCCAAGAAGATTTTTGGGGCATGGTACGAGGATTACAGAAGGACAAAAGAGTGTTTGAGGTTGCATGCTGCTTCGAAGAGCTTCCTCTACTTGCGCTCGGTATCATTGTCCCGAAAGACTCCGCGACCCTGGAGGGATATGAGTCCATATCGATTCATGCCAATCACATGAATATGGCCAAGTTTGCTTCAGCAGACGATAGCGGATTTCTGAAAGTCTCCCGGCTGTTGACTTTATGGGAAGAAGCAATCCGCCAGCTGAGCGTGGACAACACACACGCACTGCCGCCCACTGACGCGGAAGACGGAGACAACGGCTTGTCTGGACACATCGGACAGTCCGACGACACGGCCTCAGCCCCGGCGGGCACTGGTAAGAATTGACAGAGCAAGTGAGACACACCATGTCTTGGCAAAAAAACACTTGGCTAACTCCCTGAAAGGCCACAGCTCATCGGAAGGTGTGCCGGGGCCGTCGGCCTCGAACCGCGCAAGCCCCCGAAAAGCGATGCTGAATTCATTACAATTTAAACACATCGATTCCCGCCGTGAGGGTATCGAACACGCTCATTCTGAAACCTGCGCATGGCTTCTCGCCACGCCCGAGTATACGAATTGGTTGGATCCGGGCAAGTTCGCCAAGCACCACGGCTTCCTATGGATCAACGGCAAGCCAGGTGCCGGAAAGTCAACCTTGATGAAGTATATTTTTACTCAAACGAAGAGGAAGCCCAATATGGCTGTGATTTCGTTCTTCTTCCACGCCAGAGGCGGCGAGCTGGAAAAGGCAACCGTGGGAATGTATCGGTCACTTCTGTATCAGGTTTTGTCCAGGTTCTCTGATCTTCAGGACGTACTGGACAGCTCTCGTCTTGCTATCCACAACCAAGACGAGAGCTACACTTGGGACATCAGGACTCTCCGGCGTCTTTTTTCCAACGCAGTAGCAAGACTCGGCCAACGACATTTGACTTGCTTTATCGATGCCCTGGACGAATGCGACGGAAACCAAGTTCGAGACGTGATCCGTGACTTTGAGAGCCTTGGACAGTCCGCTGTCAACACCGGAAACAACCTCCACATATGCTTTTCGAGCCGCCATTACCGGTATATTCATATTGCCCATGGCGAGAAGATGACGTTGGAAGCGCAAAGGGGCCACGCCGAAGACATGGAACAGTATGTCCGAAGCGAGCTGAAAGTCGGCACTGGAATGGCCATTGATGATTTGCGGGCCAAGATTCTGCAAAGAGCCAATGGCATCTTCCTGTGGGTATTGTTGGTCGTGCGCATCCTGAATGTCGAATTCGAGCGCGGCCGCATCTTCGCCGTCGTTCAGAAACGGCTCGACGAAATCCCGCAAGAGCTCGGTGAGCTCTTTCATGACATCCTGACACGAGACAACGAAAACATGAGAGACTTGCTGCTCTGCGTCCAGTGGATCCTATACGCGAAACGACCACTAGACAAGAAGGAGTATTACTACGCACTCGCGTCCGTGTTAAGGCCGGATCCAGAGGTGGCCGCGTGGGATCGTGACAAAGCCAGCGCACAGGACATGGCCCGTTTTGTTTTGAGCTCTTCCAAGGGACTCGCCGAAATTACGCGCTCGAGTCGGCCGACGGTGCAGTTTATTCACCAATCAGTGCGCGACTATCTGGTCGAGGGCGGCGGCCTACGGAATCTCTGGCCGGACCTGGCGGACAACTTCGAAAGCGTCGGCCACGACCAGCTGAAGAAGTGCTGTCAAGCATATCTACCAGCGGACATCTCTACTTTAGTACCGCCAGACGACGAGCTTCCTACCGCCAAATCCAGCTCTGCTAAAGCCAAATCCGACGCCGCGAAGGCCGTGCGCAAGCATGTATCAGACAGGCTCCCATTCCTCAAATACGCAACTTTGCATATCCTCTCCCACGCCGAAGCCGCTGCGGAACGCGTGCCACAGGAAGGCTTCCTGGAGGAATTTCCGCTTGAAGCATGGATCCGCTTCCATAACATACTCGACCTTGGACAAATCAACCACTACAAAGACGATACTCATCTTTTGACCATACTTGCGGAAAGGGACCTCGCAAGGCTCGTCGAGACGTCACTTCGACGCGATCCTAAAATTTCTGTTTCAGGAGGGCGATATCACTATCCTCTCAAAGCAGCTTCCATACTCGGTCACCAAAGGACCGCTGAAGCACTGCTGGCTGGTGCACGTGAAGCGGACGTCGAAATAAAGGATTACGGCTTGCGGACGCCGCTATCTCACGCCGCCGAATGCGGGCATGTGGCTGTTGTCCAGTTGCTCGTCGTTGCAGGCAAAGCGAAAATCGACGCGAGAGATCGATTCGGACGGACACCGCTGTTCCACGCCGCCAAAAGCAGACAGGTGGCCGTTGTACAATTCTTGCTCGGCACGGGCCAGGCGGATGTCAACGCGAGAGACAGGTACAGGGATACGCCGTTGTCATACGCCTTCCGAAATGAGTACGAAGACATCGCGAAGCTGCTGCTCGATACAGGGAGAGCCGATGTGAACTCGAGCAGGGTGCACACTGGTAATGTCCTCTTGCATGCTAGTAGTTCTGGCCACCATGCTGTTGTCAAGGAGCTGCGTGAAACGGAGCCAGACAAGAGAGATCACCACAGCCTTACATTGTTGACGCAGGCCGTGAGAAAGGGAAACAAAAGTATGGTTGAGCTGCTTCTCGACACAGGGCAAGTCGACGCCGATGCGAGAGACGGCTGCGGATTGACGCCGCTGCTCTGGGCCGTTTTGTGCGAGGATTGCGATGTTCTCCGGCTCCTGCTGGACAAGGGAAGAGCGAATGTCGAATGTACAGACGAGGAAGGCCGGACACCGCTTTCCCGGGCCACGGAATCTAGAAACAAGGCTATGGTTGAGCTGCTGCTGAACGTGGGCAAAGCCAACGTGAACGCCAAAGACAAGAACGGCTGGACGCCGTTGTCGTGGGCTGTGCGATCAACGAGAGCGTCTGTTGTGAAGATGTTGCTGAACGCAGGCAAAGCGCAAGTCGACGTCCAAGACGGCAACGGTCGAACACCGCTTTCCTTGGCGGTTGAATTCGGGAACGAGGCTATTGTTGAGCTGTTGCTGACAATCGGTAAGGCTGACGTCAAAGTGGGAGATAACGATGGCCGGCCGCCCTTGTGGTGGGCGGTTCAAAACGGGTTTGACGTGATTGCAGCATTGCTCGAGTCTGTGAGCTAATTGTACTCTCTGTTTCCTTCTATGCTTGCATTCGCATCGAATATTGATTTTTCGCCTCTTCAAAAACCAAGAGCCCATGGGTGTCCTCGGTCAGATTTGAGTTGATTACGACATTGCTGGTGTTGAGATCTGGTTGTATTTACCCAAGTCTTCCAGTATGCACAGCAGACTTTTTGTCTCCTTACATTTTATAAAACGTTAAAAAAAATAAAGAGGACTCTATCAACCTGCGACATTAGAACAAAATATGCAAAAGAGAGAACCACATGTAGAAAATACACAGAAAGTAAATGGATTTTGATAAAATTGAAGGCAAAGGAATAATATGTCAAAATATTTCATAAAAACAATATCGCCATAAAATCGAGAGGAATATTAAAAATCACGAGCGGAAACACAAAACAGATTCCTGAAAGCAAACCACAAGACATCTGAAAATTCAGTTAAAATTACAGACGGCTTCTACCTGGTTGGAAACACGAAGAATCAGAAAACGCAATCTTCGCTCCATCCCCGTTGCCTACGCAGTTGCGACTCCAAGTCCAAGGCTCTGCCAGAGAAACGCCCAAGACATAGGAGACTCTCAGATTGACACTTTTTGCTGTTTTTGCTCTGTGACGGGCCGTGGGGTGGCCGTGGTTCGTGTAAGTCGAGGTGAGATGTCGTCCAAAGTTGCCCAAAAGGGAAGGAGGGCGACTTCGGAGTGCGCGGGAATTACTCAGCGGTTCGCCCTCCCTAGCAAAAGGCCCTGCAGTCATGGTGGATAAGAGAAAAAGAAGTGTCAAATAACCCAAAAAAGGATGCAAGATTATCTCAGATTTAAAAGACAATTTTCAGTCGTATCCATGTATGCAGCATGGTCGGACAGGAATTTCAAATATCACCAGATTTTGCCCTCCATGCTGTGCTGTCCCGGGTGTCTCGCTCTAGCTCGCGGCTTCGCTCGCTGGCGCGACAGGATGACAAATGACAAAGCGGGCGCCGGCAGCGTCGCAGCACGCGCTTCGGACTTTTGATTCCTCATTTCGGAGGGCAGAACTGGCAGAACTGGCAAAGCTAGCAAAAAAAGCTCTAGTTTTTCTCTCTTCCAAATAGATTGGCTTCGGGCAACAGGCATTCCAAATAGAGTCAGCAAGGCGTCTCCGCAAGCTACTGCGGCCTCAGTCACGGACTGCACCAAGACTGCACACAGACTGCACACAGACTGCTCACAGCTGCACACAGCTGCACACGGCCGCCCACGGCTACACACACCATTCCTTGGTCTTCTGTCGCGCCTGCCGTATTAGAAATCCGGGCGCCGGCTTGTTCGCGCAAGCACACCTTCACACCCTCGCGCCTTCCCGCTGGACTGCAGCCGGCGTATATAAATCCGCCGAAGGCGACCCCGCCATCGCAAATGTCGTCAGCGACGCCGCGGCCGCTTCGACTTGGCTTCCATAAATTTCGTCAATTTCGCCAACCAACACCAACACCCACATCTACGTTCCCGTCCAGGAACCCAATTCTGCAAACCCCTCTCCCGCTGCCCCTTTCCAAGCCTATGCGGGCATTCTCCTCGTTGGCACGAGCTTCAACCTCCTGCTCGCTATTCACGTGTTCGTCGCCGATCTCCTCGTCGACTTGCATCCCCTCTCTGCCCTCGCTGTCGTCTCCCGTCCACCGCGCGCCCACTGCCGAATTGGCGTCTCCGGCGTCCGCCCGACTTCGCTCCCTCTCGCGACAGCTGTCCTCCTCGCCGTCCGCCATGGCTCCCATCACCAAGGAGACCGACTACCTGGTCATTGGCGCCGGCAGCGGCGGCCTGGCGTCGGCCCGCATGGCCAGCTCCAAGTTCGGCGTCAAGGCCACCATCATCGAGGGCGGCCGCCTCGGCGGCACCTGCGTGAACGTGGGCTGCGTGCCCAAGAAGATCACCTTCCACGCCGCCGGCATCGCCGAGGCCCTGCACGAGTCCAAGGCGTACGGCTTCTCCGTCGAGGAGACCAAGCCCTTCGACTGGACCTACTTCAAGAACAAGCGCGACGCCTACATCAAGCGCCTCAACGGCATCTACGCGCGCAACCTCAACAACGACAAGGTCGAGTACGTGCGCGGCTGGGGCCGCCTGACGAGCCCCAACGAGGTCACGGTCGCGCTCGAGGAGCCCGACGAGGCCGGCAACAAGGAGGTCACCATCCGCGCCAAGAAGATCCTCGTCGCCGTGGGCGGCCGGCCCGCCGACCCGCCGGCCATCCCGGGCGCCGAGCACGGCATCAACAGCGACGGCTTCTTCGAGATCGAGACGCAGCCCAAGAAGGTGGCCCTCGTCGGCGCGGGCTACATCGCCGTCGAGTTCGCCGGCATGTTCAACGCGCTGGGCAGCGAGACGCACCTGTTCATCCGCCACAAGAACTTCCTGCGCTCCTTCGACCCCATCATCCAGGACGGCGTCACGGCCAACTACGAGAAGCTGGGCGTGCACCTGCACCGCGAGACGCAGCTGACGCGGGTCGACAAGGACGCCGCCACCGGCAAGCTGACGCTGCACTACGGCGACGGCCAGACCCTGACGGACGTCGACCAGCTGATCTGGGCCATCGGCCGCACGCCGCTGACCAAGGACATCGGCCTCGAGCAGGCCGGCGTGCAGCTGACCGAGACGGGCCTCGTCAAGGTCGACGCGTTCCAGAACACCACCGCCGAGCACATCTACGCGCTGGGCGACGTCACGGGTCCCGTCGAGCTGACGCCCGTGGCCATCGCCGCCGGCCGCAAGCTGGCGCACCGCCTGTTCGGCGGGCCCGAGTTTGCCACGTACCACCTCGACTACTCCAACATCCCGTCGGTGGTGTTTGCGCACCCGGAGGTCGGCTCGATCGGCATCACGGAGCCGCAGGCCGTCGAGAAGTACGGCAAGGACAACATCAAGGTGTACAAGGCCAACTTCACGGCGCTGTACTACTCCATGATGGAGGCCGAGGACAAGGGGCCGACGTCGTACAAGCTGGTGACGGCGGGCCCGGAGGAGAAGGTGGTAGGCCTGCACATCCTGGGCCTGGGCAGCGGCGAGATCCTGCAGGGGTTCGGCGTGGCCATCAAGATGGGCGCGACCAAGAAGGACTTTGACAACGTCGTGGCCATCCACCCGACGAGCGCCGAGGAGCTGGTGACGCTGAGATAAACAGTAGGAAGATCTAGAGCAGAGCAGAGTATACAAAGCGAGTCAATAGAACGAATAATTCAAGACCAAAAAAGGGAGGCGGGCTTGGCCAGACACTGTAATTGCAATTAAAAAAAGAGACAAAAATATATTTGGTATAAAACTGAAACCCAATGTGTTCCCTTTGTCAACGCCGAAAAATGGGAGGGTATTAAAAAGTAGAAACAAAAATGAGCAAAAACGCTATTTAAAAGCACAGTCCGTCCTCGTCGAGGTCCAAAGTGCGCCGAGAAAATGCGTGTTGTTTCCGATGGCTACGAGAGCCAGCCAGACTGTCTGAGACCTTCTCTCTCCCTCACAGAAGCAGCAGGTTCGTCAGGCCGATGCCCAGCAGTCCCGACAGTATAAACCGCACCGGCTGCGGCGTCGACGTCAGCCCGCCGCCGCTCTTGCCCGTCGCCGAGGCCGACGCGCCGGAGTCGGTCGTCGTGCCCGTCGTCTTCGCCACGGTGCCGCTGGTGGTGGTCGCCGTCGCCTTGGTGTTGGTGGCCGTCGACGACGATGACGTCGCCGGCAGCGCCATCACGTTGACGCCACCCGCCGAGCACGAGACCGAGTACAACCTCGTATGCCGACGTGACGTCCGCGCCTTTCGGTGCGACCGTGATCGCATCCTCAGCTTCAATCCCGGGATTCTGCGACGCGCTTGGCCGTGCGGGGCCTAATCCACCACATCTCGCCCCTTAAAATCGTCCCGAATCAACCACGATATGGCAAATAAAGAATTCAATAAGAACCAGCACAGCTTCGTGAGAAGTACAGCTATGTGCGAAATCGGAGTCCTCTTGGCTTCAGCTTTGAAAAAGAGATCTTGGCGCACGGATGTTAGCCACACGGTGCATATTATTCTTTAAACACACGAGGTACCTTAATATGAGGTACGTACATGGGAGACTGAAACCATGACTAATAAATAACAAGAGTAAAGATGCCAATTGTACAGTAGGGTTCAGGTTCAGAGTCCACTTCTTAACAGCAGTTTGTGCTGTATATATTAGCTCTATAAGCACAACTAATAGTGTGGTAGCTAAGTTATGATGCCTCAAGCTCTTGAAGCATTTCCAGGCTGTCTTTGCCGTTTTATCCTACCTCTTAATCGATATATTATTATAATAATGTACCATGATAACCGGATCATTCGGCTGAGGCCGCACGATGTTGGCTAATATTTTAGAATGGCACAGGCGCGCACTGCGCGCTTGATACGTCTGGTATAGACTGTGAATGGCCGCAGTGAGGGTCCTGCCATTCGCCATCTTTAGTATTACCCATACAGATCAAGGCGGCCAACACGGCGTCTTTGTGTACACAATTAACCAATTATCCTCTCAACTCCGAGGAGGGTAAACGGGCGGGACGAATTGAGCACAGAAACCGTGATCAGAGAAGTGCACACGAGGCAGAGGTCCAGTTGCAGAGCATTTTCTCCACAACTCCTTCTTGGAGGGCAGGAGGTTGCTACACATAATGCTATCATACTTCACCCTATACTCAGAGATGGAGCGATATGCCCTAAGCTACTTCTTCTAGATCCTATAACATAAACCCTTAAAGTTACTCGACTATGATTACCTTGATTGCTCAAGCATTTTCTACAGGACTACAAGTACCGGCATGTCTTGGACTAAAAAAACACCAAGACAGGACAATTCTGGTACCAGGAGCCCTAACCTCTTGCGTTACATCAATACCAGTATCTTTGATCTGGTAACAGACAAAATTTTCCCCTTCTTTCAAAACGCAATGTCGAGTTCCATTTGTTCGTTCATAGCAAACTATAAATGTCAAATCTTTAATCTGACTGAATTCACCCCTTCCCAACAATACAACTGCCGGTTCTCCATTCTGATCGCAGTCCCATCGTTGGATTGCTTTGATGAAAGCATGGATCTGACTTTCGGCGGCACCGCGTCGTGGTGCCTTCATGCCCACTTGCTCCTCAAGCTCCGATACGGTGCGTCGGAAGTAACGAGCAGTAGATACCCAGACACAGTTATCTTTGCGTTCAGCATCGTTCCAAAAGAGGTCTGGATAGATATTAATTTTGGCGAACTGCCGCTCTAGAGGACCCATTTCGTCGATGCTCAGCTCAGAGAGAGCCCTGGCGAGATCGGTTTCTTCATCTGTCATGGTAAAATGCTGCACAAAATTGAGAGGGCCCAAAAACAGTCTAGATCGTTCCCAGTTAAGCTCAATTCTAAATATGCCTCATTTAATATAGGTACCCGTAGGTCAATAATATGGAACTGTACCTGGTAGGCAATCATCACGGACTTGTAGAAGGGCGTGACTTTGATAAATAAATTTATGTTGTTAATTACTGTTTATACCGTACAGTACAAGAAGTTGAAATAAAGTCATCTCTGCGTTGCGAATATAAAAAGGAACGAAACGTCGGGCATCACCCAAATGCATTGATGCCCAGGCCACGTGATGGTCTTCACATTATCAGGCCCGATCCGTCAATGTCATGGATAGTGTACTCATCGTCAACGGCTGCACTGTAGAATATCATCACGTCGGCTTTGGAACGCTCTGTTTATGCTGAACTCAGACGTGGCAAAAACCGTTATATTCAGAAAGAAAGCGCACCGAAAGTGCGTGGGGATAAGCCCCTGAATTTAATCCTCCTGATACAGCGTGTAGATACAGTAAATAACCCATACTAGCACTGATACCCTATACTGCACCACACACGTGATAACTTGGTGAAATTTCAACATTACCTCACTATAAGGGGAAAGCCAGAGGCTGAGTGCGTAGTGTGGCAAAATAGAATTGGACACAGAACAAAGTTGTATTGACTGCAAGGAGATGGACTTTAGCTTAAAGAGCTCTCTCCGAGTAGTCAGCGAGGGTGGCTCAGTCTGCAGTTATTTATACATAAGAAGGTAGCGATAAGCTAAAGGGGAGGTCAAAATGACGCAGTCCCGATCTGTTGGCGATCGGTTGCCGACTAAGTGTTGAGGTTGTCGGTAGACTCTGAGAGTTCTTGGAAATGCCTTTACATAGGAGTATAAGGTGTTCCAAAAAGGGAAGGCTACACCTCTAAGCACAGCCAGGTACCTACACTGGCCATGCCAGGTACCTCCGGCGGCAGGATACCCGAAATATATTAGCGCATTTCCGAGTCACGTGTATAGTCACGGACTCAGACAAAATTGGGGTGTGTACTGGGCAGGACCGAGAAGGGCACGTGACCAGAGCATCGAGAGCGAATCAGGATACGGCCTCCGTCGCAGCGACACGCGAACTCCACTACAAGTACGGAGTAGCTCGTCTGGACGTCCAAGCCCCGACCTCCGACCTCCTTCTTCAGCACCCGACCACAAACGACGCGGCCACGACAGAGAAGCCCCCTTTCCCGCACAGCTGAACTTCGGTCGGCCCTCGCTGGCGATGGTCTGATTGGAGAAGACGAGCCCTTTCCGTGAACAAGACGAGCGCCAACCCGCCTCTCCTCCCCTTCTCTTCGTCTCTCTTCGAACCCCCTCCTGGTCTGCATTCGTCCTCCCGCCCTCCCCCCATCATGGACGCCCCGCTCGTCAAGCTCGCAGACCTGCTGCGGCACCCCGACGACCTCGACAAGATCGCCACGCTCAAGCTCGAGTTCGCGCGCAAGAAGGCCGCCGTCGACAGCCAGCTGCGCGCCGGCCTGCGCGACCAGCTCGAGACCACGCAGGGCGGCATGGCCGGGCTGTCCGACGGCCAGAAGGCCGTGCAGCAGATCAAGGACGAGATGATGCAGATCGACAAGCTGTGCTCCGAGAGCCAGAACATGATCAAGGACTTCGCCACCATCAACCAGGTGTCGCAGGCCCACCGCAACTTCGGCGCCGTCGAGGCCATGCGCCGCAACCTCGAGACCTTCAACGACCGCCTCAGCGCCGTCGACGCCATGCTGCGCGCCGACGACGCCGACCAGGAGAACATGCCCAACCTGCTGCCCATCCACTACGAGCTGACCCAGCTGCGCAACATCCGCGACGACGCCATGGAGCAGATCCAGCGCGCCGACGACCCCAGCCTGCAGTCGACGCTCGAGGACTACTTTGAGCGGCTCGACGCCGCCATCGACTGGTTCGACGAGCACGTCGGCCTCATCGCCACGAGCCTCATCACGCTCGTCACCGCCGAGAACAACAACCTGGTCGTGCGCTTCGCGCTCGTCATCGAGGCCGAGGAGAAGAGCGACCAGCGCGTGCAGGCGCTGCAGGACGCCATGCGCGACCACAAGGAGATCGCCTCGCGCTTCCAGGGCATCACCGACGGCGCCAAGACCGTGCGCGGCTACAAGGGCAAGTTCCTGCAGGCCATCGAGGCGTACGCCGAGGCCCAGTTCGCGCAGAGCCGCGGCGCCTTCCTGGACGACCCGTCGCGCCTCGAGAAGGAGCTGCGCTGGTTCTTCAACGACCTCAACGCCGTGCGCCTCGGCATGGCGCCGCTCATGCC
Organism: Sporothrix brunneoviolacea; assembly: GCA_021396205.1. Taxonomy (NCBI): domain Eukaryota; kingdom Fungi; phylum Ascomycota; class Sordariomycetes; order Ophiostomatales; family Ophiostomataceae; genus Sporothrix; species Sporothrix brunneoviolacea. Next base: position 102,228 of record WNYD01000099.1, read on the forward strand.
CAAGAAGTGGCACATCATGCGCACGTACACCGAGGTCTACCACCGCATGATGCACGACTTTCTGTTGGCCCTCGTCGACGACCCGGAGACCAGCTCCGCGCACACGCTCGAGATCATCAGCTGGCCCGAGAAGTACTACAAGAAGATGGCCAAGCTGGGCTTCGCGCAGGACGACAAGACGCTGGCGCCGCACGTGCTCGACAACCGCGAGACCGAGCTCGTGCGCGAGTTCCGCCAGCTCATCATCAAGTTCCTCGACGAGTGGATCGACCGCATCGGCCGCCAGGAGAAGAAGGACTTTGCCGACCGCGCCGCCGTCGAGGGCGCCAACCTCGACCAGGACGAGTACGGCTGCTTCCGCACGCGCAACCTCATCGACCTGTGGCGCATGCTGCGCGAGCAGGTCGACGTGGCCGCCAACTCGCAGCGCACCGACGTCGTCGAGGGCGTCGTCGACGCCATGTTCCTGCGCCTGCGCACGCGCCAGCAGGCCGTGCAGCAGATGCTCGACGACGAGGCCCAGCGCTACGAGGCGGGCCGCGTGCCCGACCTCGAGGGCTACCAGGCGCTGCAGGACTGGCTGGTGGCGTCGGCCAACGACCAGATCGCGTGCATCGACGACCGCGAGGACAAGGACGACGACAGCGCGGCCGGAGGCGGACCGCCACTGCCCGGCGGCGGCGGCGCCCGCCTGTCGTACCTGACGAGCTTCCGCGAGAAGATCGAGCCGCTGGTCTCGCCCCAGTACATGGAGCGCGTCGACGCCGAGGTGGCGGCCCTGCGCGACGGCTACGTCGACCTGAGCACGTGGTGCATGACCAAGTTCACGTCGCTCGTCTTCGTCGTCGACTTCAAGGCCGTCATGCCCGACTTCTTCACGCCGCGCTGGTACGGCGCCGCCACGGGCATGAAGCAGATGGTCGCCACGCTCGAGGAGTACGTCACCGACTACCGCCAGGTGCTGCACTACTCGCTGGTCGACGTCTTCGCCGAGATCTTCTCCGACACGCTGCTCGCGCGCTACCTGTCGGCCGTGCGCAACAAGGGCGCCAAGCTCAAGCGCAGCGACCCGTTCCAGGACCAGATCTTTGCCGACGTCGCCGCCGTCTTTGAGCTGTTCGACGCCATGCCCAACGCCGAGGTCGCCGGCGGCCTCAAGCAGACGTGGCGCGTCACCGAGCAGTTCCTGGCGCTGCTGACCGTGGGCAAGGACGGCCTGGCCGCGGCCTTTGTCGGCTTCAAGACGGCCTACTGGGACCTGCAGATCAGCTGGGTCGAGGCCGTGCTGCGGGCGCGCGACGACTTTGAGCGCAGCATGCTCAACATCGTCAAGGCACAGGCCGCGCAGATCTACGTGGAGCGGGGGCCCGAGACGATCATGAGCAAAGTGAAGTGAGAGGGGGTCGATGCGAGCTCGGAAACGATCGAAATCCAATAGAGATTGAGGCTTCAAACCCACCACTGCACGTCCAAGATTCGCCGTTCCAGGCCGTGCCCAGGCCTTGGGCAGACAGACAAGGGTCGCCCCACAGCACGAGGCACGCCGCGCTGTCCTACATAGCAGGCCGTCGGCACGGCGTGGCTGCGGCAAAGGGAGCCGAAGAAAGAAGAACGACGGACGATGGGAAAAGAGGGGAGGCCCGATTCTGTACATAATGACCCAAACTTGGAACGATGTCATGTCTTTTTGGAAAGCGCATCTATTTATTTTCTATTTCTGATTTGTCTCTCGATCTGTCTTCCTCCGTCCCTAATACGCAAACCGGAAGTCGAGCCGGCGCGCGCCCGCGTCGACCGTCTCGGCAATGTACGCGTCCTTCTGCTCCGGCGTCATGGCGTCCCAGACCCGCGCCTTCTGCCGGTTGCGCCACGGGTAGTAGAAGAACATGAAGGTGATGAGCAGCATGTTCCAGGCGTTGAGGCCGAGGAGCACCTTGTTGCCGAGGCGGTAGTGGGGGGCGTCATTGGCGCGGTAGATCTGGTGGGTTGGTTAGTGATGCGAAAACAACTGGGGAGCATTGTACAGACAGAACTTACATTCGACGCGATGATGCTGCTGGCCTGGACGGCCATGTTGTAGAGGGCCGTCGCCACGGTCCGGGTCTGGATGTTGCCCGAGTTGCGCGACGTGAAGCCGACTGGAGGGTGGGTTAGAATAAGCAGCAAGGAGAAAATAGAAAAAAAGATTGGTAAAATGAAGGCCTACCCAAGATGGGATGCACGTAGGGAAACCCGACGAGCACCACGGCCACGGCGTACCAGGCCCAGGGGCTCGCGCGGTCCGGCAGCACCTCGAGCGCCACGAGGCACGGCAGCATGTAGATCTGGCCCAGGAAGACGAAGAGGAGCCGGACGTTGGTGTTGCCGCCGTTGCCGGCGCTCGTCCTCTCCGACAGCCACGTCCAGAGCAGCAGCATCAGGAAGAACAGCGCCGACGACGGGATCGTCAGCAGCGTCGTCTGGAACGTGCCGAACCCGAGCGCCTTGAGGTTGAGCGTCATGTAGTTGGCCGCCGGCGCCGAGGGCACCGCCCACGTCAGCCCCAGCAGGTACACCGGCCACAGGTCGTAGTCGCCGAGCGCCGTCCACAGCCGCCGCAGGTTGAGGCCCTCGCGGTTGTGCATGCGGCCCTTGCCCGGGTCGTCGCGCAGGATGCGGTTGACCAGGATGGTCTCCTCGCGGGGGGTGAACCAGCTGCTGCTCTTGCTCCTGCCGCCCGTCTGCACCGGCGACGCCGGCAGGTAGAACCACGACAGCACGCCGACGACCGCCGTCAGCCCGCCCTCGAGCACGAACAGCCACCGCCAGCCCGCCCAGCCGTCCGTGCCGCGCATGTGCAGGATGCCGTACGCGAAGAACGCCGACACGATGCTCGTCAGCACGTACGCGGCCCAGAAGGCGGCCAGCCGCGCCGGCAGCTCGCGGCCCTTGTAGAAGTAGCTCAGGTAGAGCACGACGTCGGGGACGAAGCCGCCCTCGAGCATGCCCAGCAGGCTGCGCGTCGCGAAGAACGTCGACTGCCCTCCCCGCAGCGCCGCCTGCGAGCACGCCACGGCGCTCCAGGCGACCATCTGCAGCGGGATCCAGACGTCCGGGCCCAGGCGCTTGCTGACCATCTGCGCGGGCAGCTCGGCCACGAGGAAGCAGGCGTAGTAGAGCGTCATGCCGAGGTTGTACTGGTTGGTGGTGAGGCCCAAGTCGGCCAGCATGCCGTCGGCGAGCGCCTGGGAGACGTTGCCGCGGTCGAGCTGCATGGCGAAGAACATGAGGCAGCACCAGCCCGTGATGCGCCAGTCGAGGCGGCGCACGAGGCGCTGCTCCTCGGCGTCGGTCCAGCGGGCGGTCGGGTCGTAGCGGTGGCGGCCCTCGTAGTCGTCGATGGGCGCGTAGAGGACGGCGTCGGCGCCGGCGGCGAAGACGGTGCTGTCCGGGTGGGCGAGGCCATCCTTTTCGGAGGCACCAGGCGGCATATGCGCCTCGTCTGTGTCGATGCGGATGATTTCCTGTTCGAGAGATGGCACCGGCGAGGCGGCGGCCGTCGCATCGTCGGCCTGTTTTCTAGCCATGGCGATGTGAAGGAGACGGGATGATTGTCGAGGAATGTGGCCAGTACGCTGAATGCTGTCGGCGTCTGAGGAAGCATCCGAAGTGCAACAGTACCAGGAACAATGCCTCAGGGATGAGAGACTTTTATATACATGCTAGAGACAAGGAGAAATGGTACACCTTTTGGGAACGGCCATGGAGAGTTCCAACAGACGTCGCAATGTTGCCATCAAGACACCGCATTTCTTGGTTCAGCGTTCAGGGTAACCTTCCCGATTGGGATGTACTGCCTAGTATTGTAAGTCGATCATTTATACAGAGAAGACTGACTCGGCGCCTTCTACCATCAGCCGTCGTTGCAATGAACCGACAGCCAGGCCGTGCCGCAGGCCTGCATGTGTGCCGTGCCCGCCTGTTCACACGACGCTGTGCTGCCGATCCTAAACGGGGAACTCCTGAAGGAACGGTGGCTAAGAATAAAAGAAATACAGGAACTGTCCATCTTTTATATTGCGCAGATATCAACGTGGGGAGGCGTGGGCGAGCACGCCATAGGGTTAAGCGAAGTAGACAATATATACGGATTGTTTGGATTTCTGGCTTTCTGCAATGCAAGGGGTGGATATGCTCTAGATGACAATGCTGGATAGACGCCGGGAGAGAAAGGAGAAAAGAGAAAGGAAAGAAACGGACGACGGAAGACAAGAGAGAATGAGAGGAACCGTCCGCAGTGGTGCCGTCAGAAAAGACAGAAAGTAGACAGAGAGACAACAAAAGATAAATAAACAAGGAAATGTTCCCGCAAGACCAGGGGTATCAGGGAGAGAATCTAGACAAAGTAAGGAGATACTGGAGGGCAGGAAGATGCCCGTGGAAGACCAAAAGCAAAAACAAAACCACCATATACAAGACAAGTGTAAGGAAATTGATACATGTCTGGTGCGCAAAACGACAAGGAAGAGACCACAGCGGGCAGCCCGCATCCTGTCTCATGAGGCACTGTCGGGAGTTCCCACCGCGTCGAGCGTCGTGGCTTGCTCCTCCGGAGCTGCCTGCTCGGCCTGCTCGGCCGCCTCCGCCGCCTGCCGCGCCGCCATCTTCCACTGCCGCGACGCCTTGGCCTCCTGCACCGCAGCCGCCCGCGCCGCCACCAGCGCGCGGTCCGCGTCCATGGCGCCCGCCCGCCGCACCTCGACGTCCTCGCGCCGCACCAGCTTGCGCAGCGCCTCCGACGCCTGGATCAGCCCGTCGATGCTGATCGCGTGGTTCGTCATCTGGTGGTTGATGTACGTGTAGACGGCGGCCGGCGCCGCGCACCGCAGGAGGGCGGCCTCGTTGAGCTTGAGCAGGGCGAGGGCGACCTGAAAGAGAAACGCGCTGCCGTCGCCGAGGCAGAAGACGACGTCCCAGACGCGGAACAGGGCCTCGGCGCTGAGGCAGTCGGTGAACACCGACAGGAACCACTGGAACGTCATGGTCTCGAGGTCGATGGCGAGGGCGTCGAAGTGGGCCGACAGCCGGGGCAGCACGGCGGCCACGTACGTGCGCAGGACCTGCTGGTCGGCGCGGCTGGCGGCCAGCGAGTGGTCGTAGTAGCCGACGGGCAGGATGGTCTCGACGATGCTGGCCAGCAGCCAGAAGGCGTCCTCGGCCGCGGGCGTGACGAGCAGCAGGTTGGCCGCGATGAGGTTCATGCCCTGGCAGTAGCCGACGTCCGGGTTGCGGCGCGCGTAGGCGAGCAGCACCTCGTTGAGCTTGGCCGTGCCCGGCCCCTCGCGGAAGAAGATGTTGTCGGTCAGCGTGCGGTAGATGTCGGCCTGGATCTGGGCGACGACGTCGGCGGGGTCCTCCTTCGCGTCGTCTTCGCCGCCGTCCCCGGACCCCCGCCCCGCCACGAGGTCGTCGTAGGCTCCCGGCACGCGCAGGCTCGTGGCGCCCGTGCACTCGGCCCACACCTTGGCGCGCAGCACGACGGGGATGCCGCCCAGGACGAGCGCGCGGAACTCGTTCCACTTGGCACGGCCCAGCTTGCCCTTGTTGCCGAGCCCGGCGACGCCGATGATCTCGCCGTCGGCCAGGCGCGTCTCGGGCATGACGGCGGTGCCTGCGAGGGTCGACGTGGCAGCGGCCATGTCCGCCAGCTCGCCCTCGCGGCGCCGCTCGGCGCGCACCTTGCGCAGGAACTCGTTCCAGCGCACGGTGCGCTCCTTCTGCAGGGTGTCGTGCAGCTCGCTGAGCTGCTGCAGCAGCAGGCGCACGGGCTCGACGTCCTCCTGCTGGGCGCTCTGCGGCGGCCGCTGGGACTGGGATGCGTCATCCGTAGCCTCGGTCGTGCCAGACACGATCGAGTCAGTGTCGAGCGTCGGGGCGCTGGTCGACGTCGTCGTCGTGGCCGCCGTTGTGACGGCCGCCATGGCGCCAGTGGACGGCGGCACGAAGCCGCGCCCGTCGGCGGTGAGAAACCCAGGCGACTTGGGCCCGGCGTCGTCGCGCCCGTCGGCAGTGAGCAACCCGGGCGACTTCGGTCCACCAGCGTCATCGCCGCCTCCGCCACCTTCAGTGATAACTTCGATGCGCGGGTCGCTCATGGCCGGGGTGTGCGATAGGAGCTCGGTCGGGAAGGTGGCGATCTTGAGGTAGTCCTGCCAGCGCTTGGGAATGCCTTCCTTGTTATCAGCGACCGCCTCGCGATTCGTCGCGTCGTCGAGGGACACGGTCGGGCTCGACGACCGATGGGTCTCGTCGCCGTCGCCGTTCTTCTTGTCGCGCAGCGAGCTGCTGTCGCCGGAGCCGGCGCTGCTCCGGTCGTCTGCCACAACGGCGGCGCTGGCTGCGCCATCGTCGTCCCCGCCACGATCGGCGAGCGCAGACTCCGCCCGCCGCCCCCCCAGCATCTCGTGGCGGCTGCCGCGCTTCACGTGGCGGGCGACCTTGGCGACCTTGGCGACCTTGGCGACCTCGGCGGCCTCGCGCTGGCGCTTCTTGCGGCGCTGGTCGTAGATGAAGCCGAAGCGGTCGATGAGGTGGCCGTCGCTGTTGTAGCGGTTGTACATGTGGGTCAGGGTCGGCGGCTGCACGTCGAGCGGCAGGATGGTGTCCATCTCGACGGGGAAGTAGGTGGTGCGGCGCACCATGCCGTCATTCGCGGGGCTCGCCTCCATCATCTCGCCGCCCCAGCGCTCTTGGCCGCTGCTGCCGCTGCCATTGGCGCCGCCGCTGCTTCTGCCGCCGCTGCCTCTGTTGCCGCCGCCGCCGCCGCCAGGGATGGTCTGGGGCGACGCACGGTGGCTGAGGACCGCGGCCGAGGTGGTGCGGCGCATGGACATGAGTGACTTGGGCCCGGCGGCGGCGGTGGCGCCGCCTTGGCCTTGCTGGATGGTGGTCGCCCGCGAGGAGCGCCCGATGGTCGCTGCTGGTGGGCCTGGCTTTCGACTGGCGCCTGACGACGACGCCGTCCGCAGCGCAGCCGCAGCTGAGGCAGCGTTAGTGCTGTTGGGCGTGGCTGTGCCGCTTGGTGCCTGCGAGGTATCGCCGCTGCCGCCGCCGACAAGACGCAGGGCGAGGGTCGCCAGAGATGCTTTGCGGGCAGACTGTGTCGTGTTGGCCGTGTTAGCCGAGTGGACGCTAGACGCGCGGCTTGCGCTGCGGCCGGGCCCATCTGATGAGTCGGCCACGCGCGGCGGCTGGAACAGGTCGTCGGTGATAGTCGGACGCCGGTCGCTGCCCGCGGGCACGCGCATGGCGGACGAGGCTGACGAGGATGCGACCCCAGACTCATCTCCGTTGGCGCGGCTGCCGGTTTTCTTCGCGGTGCCGCCGCCAAACAGGAAGTCCTTCCAGCCCTTGGTTGTGCCGCTGCCGCTTGCGTTGCCGTTGTTGCCGTTGTTTGTGTTCTTGCTAGCCGCAGCTGCGCGGATGGTGGCGTCGTTGTAGTAGTAGTCGCTGCTCCCCTGGCGCAGGCTGTTGTCGTCGGACATGGCGTCGCTGACGAGGTCGGACACGCGGCGAGCATGCGTGGAGGAGGATGCCATTGGATTTGCCGCCGCCGCTCCCGCCGCCACCGCCTGCGACTGCAGCCGCGCCTCCTGCTCCTGCTCCAGCGCGCGCAGCCGCGTCTCCAGGTCCAGGCTCGTCAGGCCGCACTCGAGGATGATCTTGCGCAGGGCGCGCTCGCGGTCGGCGGCGCGCGCGCGTAGCGCGGATACCTGGGCGTCGCGCACGGCTAGGTCCTCGGCCAGCTGGCGCACCAGCGACACGGCGCCGTGCTTGCCGATCAGGCGCGCCACGTGGGCATCGTCGGTGAGATGCAGGGCGCCGGGGAGGACGTGGCTGCTCGGTAATGGGGGCGCATCCTCGAAGAGGGCGCTGCGGGCGGCGGCGGCAGCCGATGCGGCCGTCACGGAGGAGGTCGAGGCGGTAGATGTTGAGGGGCCCGTGACGGGGAGCAGGGGTTGTGATGGTGGAGGTGGTGGCGGCTGCGACAAAAGGCTCTCCACCAGCGAGGCCGTCGAGGACGAAGATGCGGGCCCGCCGAAGCGCGGCGGCGAGGGCGACTTGCGCGCCTTGGGCGAGAAGGACGGGAAGGACGTCAGCGACTTGCTGTCTTCCGAGGACGTCACGCTGGCGCTCGACGTCGTGGTGGCCGGCTGGTTCTGCGGCGACGACCCGGGGGGCACGCGGCTGCTGGCACGTCTGCTGCCGCCGCCGCGCATGGAGCGCCGGCTACTCCGGGTCGACGAGGCAGCCGACTGCTGGGAGACAGAGCGCGAGAGAGGCGTTGGGACCGTGGCGGCGACGGCCGAGGGAGCTGTGGCGATGGGGGTGGCGAGGGGGATGGTGGGCGATGTTGATGTTGCTGCCGCCGCCGCCGCCGCTGCTGCTGCAGAAGTCACCGCGCTGGCAGCTCCCGCGTGCGAAGAAGGGGACACGGAAGCGTCGTCGCGGTCCATGGCCGTCGAACCGTCATTGGGAGGTGAGGGAGAGTCGAGAAAGGAACTCGGTCACGTCGTAGCGAGGAGGAGGCGAGGAGGAGGCGAGCGAGCGAGAGGTCGGGATGAGGGCGCAGGACGACGCATGGGATGCAAAGAAAAGATAGCAAAGCGTATGGTTCGTCTGAAGGTCGCTCGTCAACAGAATAAGAGAGAAGTGCGCCGAAGCTCGCGGGCCGCGGGCGGAATGCAGACTGTGGTCGACGTCGAGGAATGCAGGGAGGCGGACGAGGCGGACGAGGCGGGCAGAGGAAAGCGAAGCTGTTCCGTTCCAGGCCGCTGGCAACTGCATGACCCGCCGCGAGCGAGGTGCCCACTTTTGGCGGGAGTCTCACATGACTGGTCCAGTGCACGCCAAGCCTTGCGCACTGCTCCGTACAGACGCTATAGACCCAAATTACATCACCGAATTGGTTATAGCCAGCGCGGCCCCTTGCGTGGCGGCTGCGCTTCTCTCAGCCGTTTTCCCGCCGTTTTCTACTCATTTGATTTTATTGGGGTGCTCATTTAAGCTGCTCCCTGGACAAAGGGCGGCAATATTGGCACCAGCGCAATAATGGACAGAATGGGAGAAACCGGGCGCAAAAGGGATCGTCCCTTTGGCGAGCTGTATTTTTTTCTCTTCTTGTTTCTTCTTCTTGCTGCTGGACGCCGCTCGGCCAAGAATGGAAAGGCACGAAAGAGCGGGATCAACCGCGCGCGGGAGATTGCAAGGGTTGGGAAATGGGAGCCCAGATCGACAGTGGCTGCAGCAGAAAGTGGTGGACGCTGTGGAATGTGGAAGACAGAGGGAAGAGGAGAGACGCATCAAAAGAAAAGGAAAGGAGAAAAAGAGAAATAGGAAAAACAGTATAGTAGACGAGAAGACGAAAAATGAGGAAACAGGACACGCAAGTCGAGACGGGAGTCGTTTCTGCATGTGGAGAATTGAGAACTGCGTTCATCTGGACGAGTTAATTCTGCTGCACCGCCTCTCGAGTTTCTTATTGACCTGGAATGCCATCGAGTCATCTCTGCTGGTTCCGCAATACTCATAACGACCGTATCTACACATCACTCTTCGTTTATCATGACATCGTACGGAATTCCCGTCTTGATGCCTTGCCGTCCGTCATCGGCCTCCCGACCTACGACGACAGCCACGCCATGTTCAGCAGGTCCACGTCCGTGTCCAGCATAAACTCGTTGAGGTCGATCTCCATGGGCAACAGCTGCTGCGGCTGCCGCGGCACGGCGGCGCCCATGGCCATCGGCTGCACGTGGCCGTGGTGCGGCGGGTAGACGGGCGTGCCGTCCTGTGGCGTCTGCTGTGGCCCGGCTGGTAGATTGCCTCGCCGGTTCAGGCCTGCGACGGCGCCCGGCACGTCCGGGTGGATCGGCACGAGGGCCAGCTGCGACAGGTAGCGGACGCACCGCTCGACGACGCGGTTGCCGCGGTCGAGGTTCTCGAGGGCCTCGATGGCCATGCCGAAGTAGGGCAGGGCGGCCTCGACAAACGCCCAGCGCGGGCGGCGGGCGGCATCATGCCGAACGTCGCAGCGCGCCACGTGCATGGCGGCGAAGATGGCGAGCGCGGCGTTGAAGGTGTAGAAGAGCGAGAAGTTCCAGGCGCCCAGCAGGTCGCGGCGCGGGCCGTCGGCGCGCACGACGGTGTGCACGAGGGCGATGATCGCCCGCGCGGCGTGGATGCAGGCCTCGACGCTGCCGACGGCCATGGCGGTGGTGGAGTTGGCGTTCGAGCTGGCCTGGCTGTCACCCCCCCGCCCTGGTCGCCCACACGTCTCGAGCAGGCGCTCCAGCACCGGCCGGTGCAGCAGGATCTGCAGGTTGTGGTAGCGCACCGACAGCACGACGACGTAGCGCGCCGCGATCTTGCCGTCGGCGTCGATGCCGGCCAGGTCCGCGGGCGCGACGGGCGCGTCGCCGTCGTAGACGGCCAGCTGGTTGCGGGCCAGCTGGGCCTTCCAGGCGGCGAGGTCGGCCTCGCCGCGCAGGACGTGCGCGAAGAGGGCGGCGTCGGACGGCAGGTCGTCGAGGCCGAGGTTCTGGCCGTAGCACGTGTCGATGATGCGATACATGACGTGGTAGAGGTTGCTGTCGGTGGTTAGCAGTGAACATCGGCCGAAGACGAAAGGCAAGGGACAAGGACAACACCAGCAGCGGAGAACATGGACCTACATCGTCGCCGTATAGTACAGGCCGTCCATCTGCGGCGTCGGCACGGGCTGCGGCTCCTGGCCGACCACTTGCATGTCCGTGATGGGCAGCTCGAGCTTGAGGTAGCTCTCGTGGATCATGGCGGGGCGGCCGAACGTCATGGAGAGGGTTCTGGGAGGAGTTGATTAGTTGATTTGATCGTTGCCCCTTTTACCCCTATTCACCACCGCGACTCTGATTTTGAATTCTTTCTACTCTCCAAGACTCACCTATCCAACAGCACACACCCGTACCATACCCGCTTCCGGATCTCGCACTCCAGCGGCGGAAACGCCCGGTTCGTCTTGGGCGACTGCAGCCCTAGCTGCAGAGCCGTCGTGATGGCCAGCCCGTGCACCGTCCACGCCTGCACCGACTTCTGCGTGCCCTGCAGGTACTGCCCCAGCACCAGAAGGTACTGCACCAGTTCGACGCTGATGTTGCGCCGCGACTCCTTGTCGCACAGCCCGTGCGCCCGCTGGTAGTACACGTCCGACTCGGCGATGCGCGTCGCCGCCGACACCGCCGCGTCGACGTGCAGCGTCGCGGCCATGGCGAGGATGATGTTCAGCAGGCCCAGCCACGTGCGCCGCGCCAGCGTGAAGTGGCTCGTCTTCATGGCAAAGTACGTCGCGCAGAACGTCGCCTCGTGCACGAACGGCAGCAGCCGGCCCGTCTTCTGGAAGTACTCGCGGATGAGGCTCCACGTGCGGTCCTCGGGGGGGAGGGCGTAGATGTTGACGGCGGCGGCGGCGCTGTTCTCGGAGGCGGCGGCCCCCTCCACCTGGTGCGGTCGCGACACGCTCATGCCGCCCGCAACCCCCTCGCGCCCGCGGTTCGTCGGCGACGGCATCGCCTGGTGCAGGTCGTCCTCCATGCGCGCCATGGCCCGCGCGATGTGCCGCAGAAAGGCGATGTTGGAGCTGGGGCCGAAGTAGCCCCAGTCCTCCTCGTCCGTGAACTGGATGGCGCCCATGCCGTCGATCGCGTCCTCGGCCGTGTCGGGCGCGGTGATGGTCGTCGCGACGCTTTCCGTGGCCGGCGCGGTCGAGGATGTGGTGGCCGCCTGGGAGTTGGTGACGCTGCTGGCCCTGCTGGCCCTGCCGGCCCTGCCGGCACTGCGCAGTGGTGGCGTCGACGCCTGCGACGCCCGCACCTGCGCGAGGCTGGACTCGATGTCGGCCAGCCGCGTCTCCAGGCGCTCCAGGTAGGTCCGGCCGACGGTCAGGTTGCCGGCCACGCCGGCCTGCTCGTAGACGCACACGCAGTCGAGATCGATGCAGAGCGAGCACCGCGGGCGTCGTCCGTCGCAGCGCTGCTTGCGGTGGCGGCAATTGCTGCATGCCAGCGCCACCCTCCGCCGCTTGGTGGGCGGGCCTGACGGGCCTGCCATGACGTCGTGTTGTAAGTTGGATGGGGAGAACGGGCGACCAGCCGGCTCGGAGACGGCTCGGAAGACGAGCGAGCGGGTGATAGAGTAGGATAGATCGGGAAGGCGCCGGAGTGCGTCGGGGATGAAAAGGGGAGACCGGGAAATCGGGAGTCGGGGAGCTTTTGAGTGTTTCTCGTCCTAATGTCCACTTCTCAAGAGAACTTATCTCTCTGCGCATCTTTGCACCTATCTCCTCTTAGCATCGTCGTTCTCCTCCACACACCCAAGCGTCCCCGCAATATGGGGAAGCGTTGGGAATTACACGGGGCAGACGGTAGTTCGGAGACCTAGTGGCATCCTGTTGTGGGCTGGGATGCGCTTCGGGGAGATAGGGACGACAAGCGTGTTCGTCGGGGCGTCGGTGCTGTTAGCCCCTATTCCGCCCTATTCCGCCGTCCCCGTCGGCGTCTATGATCTCTTACGTCGTACACTGGTGTAAGTGAGGGGAAGACGAGTGAAAAAGAATAGTAGAATATCATAATATATAAAATCATTTTAGAAGCATGGTATGCGGAGTACGACGGACATGCTCTGGCTCCGGAGAGTGCCCTCCTCCCCGGATCTCCGCCGCGGATCCTCCCCCCATTATCTTCAACCTTGCTCTCGTCCATGCCAAGTCTCTGTTGGTGCCGCAAACTGAGATTTGATGTAATGCCCCCATCCTTCGCATCTACAGCCGCGCCACCCCGCCTGGCGTCCACTTCTGCACAAACGCCAGCAGCTCCGCGTGCAGCAGCTCCGCGTGCGTGTGGCTCAGGAAGTGCACGCCGCCCGCGCACCGCACCAGCCGCGCCTCCACCGCGTGCGTGAACCGCTCGATGTCCGACGCGGCCTGCTCTATACCAAACACCACGTCGTCGGTGCCCTGCAGCCACAGCACGGGGCAGCGCACGTACGGCAGCCGCGCGCGCAGCCCGTCGCGCGTCGCCAGCGCCACGGCCGCCAGGATGATGCGCCGCTTGCCCGCGTCGCCGCGGTAGTTGCGGCGGATCGTGGCCGCCCAATAGTCGCGGACGGCCTTGTCGAGCTTCGGGCCGAAGCCGATCTCCATCAGGTAGTCGTAGTAGGCGTCGCCGGGCTCGAAGTCGTCGTCGGCCGGCTCGACAGCGCCCGCCTGCGACACAAACCCCGATGTCGCCGCTGCCCCGTCCCAGCAGCCCAGCGCGCGGCTCTCCGCCGTCTCGGCGTCCATGGACGAGCCGACGGGGATGACGCCGCGGGCGCGCGCCGGGGCCAGCAGCGCCATGCGCACGGCGATCCAGCCGCCCTGGGACGTGCCGAGCGCAAAGAACGTGTCGACGCCCAGCGCGTCTAGCAGCTGCAGCGCCAGGAAGGCCGAGTCCCAGTAGGTAAAGGGCACATCGTTGGTTGTGCGCGTGGCAGTGCGGCCATGACCCAGGGGCTCGACGGCGACGAGGTTGGCAGCGGCGCAGAGCGCGGCATTGCGGAACTCAGGCTCGTAGTAATCGGTGGTGGCCGTGAAGGGGTTGAAGAGCACGATCGTGGGCTTGGCCGCGTCGAGGGCCGGCTGCGACAGGCGGTAGCCGACGTCGATGCCACCGAGGTGCGGCACGTAGAGGGTCTGGGTGGTCATGGTGTAGTGATGTGGTGATGTGGTGATATGGGTATGTGTTGCAGCAGCAGCAACGAAGATTAAGAAAACTGTTCAAGTAAAATTGTGCAAAATAAAATCAGACAAAGTGAAAGAAACAGGTCAAGACAGAGACAGAGATGTACGATAGGTAGATAACGGAGTTCGTTTGCGGGGAAGAAGTCCAGGACGAGCTGCGTCACCGGGGTAGCCGAACTGGCGTAGATGTAGGCCGTTTGAAAAAGAAAGGACCCCTGCTTCTAGCTTGCCATCTCGCGGCTCGTTTTTGCCCGATGCCCTGATCAACTTGTTCTCGTGGTCGTCATGGTGCGGTTCGCTGTCCGACAACGAGGCACTAACACGAGCCGAACTCCCCGACGGCGACTTACACGCCCACCGGCCCACGCTGCTGGGCTGGGTGCAACGGAGGTAGAGATGACGCGGTGTAAGCTCGCAGGTCGGGTTTTATTTTATTTCAGCTTTCTCGTCTTCTCTTCTTGTCGACTTCTGGTCGTTGGAGAGCTTGTTCTTTTTCAGTTACATATAGGTCAACTTCAAATACCTAAAGAATTTGACTTCGCACCAATCTCACCAAGACCTGTCAACTCTTCGACTCTTAGATCTCCTTCAACCTCTTCCTATTCACACCCTCTTCCTCCTCGCCTACTTGTACCACAATGAAGTCTCCGATCCACGTTGGCATTGTCGGTGCCGGCATTGGCGGTCTCGCGACGGCCATTGCGCTGGCCCGCGCCGGCGCCAAGGTGACCGTCCTCGAGGCTGCCCAGGAGCTGGGCGAGGTGAGTTCTCTGAATCCCAACTCTGCAGTCTCGTTGACATTTTCATGATATTGACAACATAGATCGGCGCCGGCATCCAGATGACCCCCAACGTCTCCGTGCTGCTGCAGCGCTGGGGCGTCGACAAGGAGATCGGCGACAACCTCGTCCGGTTCGAGGAGCTCAACATGCGCACCAAGGACGGCACGCCCGTCGGGCACACTGAGATCGCCGTTCTTGAGAAGACCCTGAACCGGCCCTGGTGGGTCGTGCACCGCGCCCACCTGCACGCGGGCCTGGTCACGGTCGCCGAGCGCCTCGGCGTCACGCTGCTGGTCGACGCCGCCGTCACGGCGCTTGCGTACCGCGCACACCAGAGCGTGACGGTGACCACGCGCACCCGGGGAGACTTTGTCTTCGATCTGGTCGTCGGCTCTGACGGCATCAACAGCGTCACGCGCGCCGCGCTGTTCCCCGACACCGCCGGCACCGACGCGGCGCCCGAGCCGCCCACGACCAACTGCGCGTACCGCGCGCTCGTGCCCTACGCGCAGATCCGCGAGGACCCCGTGGCGCGCGAGCTCGTCGAGAAGAAGACCATGGAGGTGTGGATGGCCGACGGCGCGTACATCATCACGTACCCGGTCAACGCGGGCACGATGCTCAACCTGGTGCTGTCGCACCACCGGCCCGAGAAGCTGCGCGCCACGGAGCACGACGTGCCCGTGCAGGAGCTGCGCGACGCCTACAAGGACTTTGACCCGCGCATCAAGCGGGTGGTCGACATGATCGACAACACCTCCCGCTGGCCCCTCATGGTGGTCGGCCCCCTCCCGACGTGGTCGTCCCCCCGCAAGAACGTCGTGCTCACCGGCGACGCCGCCCACGCCATGGTCAACCACATGGCCCAGGGCGCCGCCACCGCCATGGAGGACGGCGCCTTCCTGGGCCGCTGCATCGCGCCCGTCGTGCAGGGCCGCCTGCGCCTCGACGAGGCCGTGGCGATCTACGAGGCGGCGCGCATGCCCCTGGCGTTCGCCAAGCAGCAGGTGTCGTTCCTCAACGGCGCCATCTGGCACCTGCCCGACGGGCCCGCCCAGCGCGCGCGCGACGCCGCCATGGCGCCCGAGCTGGAGGGCCGCTACTACGTGCGCAGCAGCAACCTGTACGGCGACCCGCGCACGGTGCTGGAGGTGTACGGCTACGACGCGGAGGCACACGCCGAGACGGTGCTGGCGGCGCACTTCAACGGCGGGCGCGAGCCGGTGGACGCGGGGACGGGCATCGCCAAGTCGCTCGAGGACCAGTACATGAACTGGTTCCAGGCCGTGGGCACGTCGAAGCTGTAGTGGGCTCGGAGGGTTGGGGGAAAGGAAGAAAAAGAAGGGGGGAAGAGAAAGAATATTTGTACATATTATGGTTCGCGGTAGACGCTGCCATTTTGCATTTTTGACGTCAATCGAGAAGGAACAAATACCACTGGATGCTAATCGAGAAGATCCTGTGTGAAAACTGTAGACGTCGGATGCAATCCCGTGTGGTTCCTGTTCAAGACACCCGTCATCGTCCTTCAGGGGCTATATATTCAGGGTCATCTCGCAGCACGGCATCGCCAATTCACTAGGCCTACATTACAGCAAATTGTTTTCGTATCTCGTTTCGTATCCTGCCAAATAAATCCGACACGTAGAGAGAGCACCTCTCTGTCTGCTGATATACACAATGCCAAGCTCACTAACAGCTGCAGGAATCAACATCGACGCGACAATCCTTCGCCATGACGCTTGGCATTTCCCCGTGGGGACATTTGTAGAAAAAAGGAAAAAGGGGCAGATTTAGCCCTGCCTGGAGACGTTGGGGTATGTCTGCATCTCTATCTCCCCGGATTTGGAGAAGTCCCCCCCTTTTTTGGTTTGTTTCTTCTTTGTTTGTTCTCCTCTTTTCTTTCTGCGGTTCCTTGTTGAGACCAGCTCCAAAGTGACACCCATACTTTCGGGAGCAAAGCCGACGAGCGTTCTACCATGCATCGAAGCCTATGAACATTCCTCGTCACCTCACTCTTTTTGGTCTTACCACGGGATACCTTTCCCTTGTTTTCCCTCTCTTCCCTCTCTGCTCTGACGACAAGAAAATGACGGAGACATTTCCTTTGGTCCATCTCTCTTATAAGAAGAGCCCTCCTTACCCTCTGATCCGGGTCGTTGGCGTCGTCGAATGATCGTTTGATGCTGGGGTACCTTTTCTGGCTCTCTTCTTCCCCAAGACGCGCGACGTCCTTTTGCTCTCGCCAATTTCCCTTTTCCCTATTCCACCTTACCCCTGTCAAGTCTACTATAGCTACACTCTCCCCCCCCACAATGGAGGACGTCAAGCCCAAGCTCTCCACCGAGGACGAGCAGGTCTCGGAGGTCCTGCCGGCCACCTTCGCCATCGACCACCAGGCCGAGAAGAAGCTCGTGCGCAAGATCGACCGCCACATCGTGCCCGTCGTCATGCTCGCGTACCTGCTGTGCTTCCTCGACCGCACCAACATCGGCAACGCGCGGCTGTTCGGCCTCGAGCGCGACCTCGGCCTCGTCGGCACCCAGTACAACATCGCCGTGGCCGTGCTGTTCATCCCCTACGTGCTCGTCGAGGTGCCCAGCAACCTGCTCCTCCAAAAATTCACGCCGTCCAAGTGGCTGGCCGCGCTGGCCTGCCTCTGGGGCGTCGTCTCGACCCTGATGGGCGTCGTGCAGAGCTTCGGCGGGCTCGTGGCCTGCCGCCTCGCGCTGGGCCTGCTCGAGGGCGGCGTGTTCCCGGGGCTGACCGTCTACCTGACGCTCTTCTACACCAAGCAGGAGCTGGCCCTGCGCATCGGCTACCTGTTTGTCAGCTCGGCGCTGGCGGGCGCGTGCGGCGGCCTGCTGGCCTACGGCATCGGCTTCATGGACGGCGTCCGAGGGCTGTCGGGATGGCGGTGGGTGTTCATCCTGGAGGGGATTCCCACCGCCCTCTTCGGCGTCGCCATGTGGTTCCTGCTCGCCGACGCGCCCCAGACTGCCTGGTTCCTCCGCGCCGAGGAGCGCCAGATGCTCGTCGCGCGCCTGCAGCGCCAGACCGGCTTCCACGCGGCGCTCGACAAGAAGGACGCCATAAAGGCGTTCACGGACTGGAAGGTCTGGCTGTTCGCCGCCGGCCAGTTCGGCGTCAACTCCATGCTCTACAGATACTCCGTGTTCCTGCCCACCATCGTCGGCGGCATCGGCACCTGGACCAAGCCCCAGGCCCAGGCCCTGACCGTGCCCTGCTACGTCCTGGGCGCCGCCAGCTACCTGCTCGTCGCCCGCTTGTCGGACGCGCACCAGCTGCGCGGGCCCTACCAGATTGCCGCCGCGTCGCTCTGCATCGTCGGCTACGGCGTCTCCCTCGCCGAGGCCAGCGCCGCCGTGCACTACGTGGCGACGCTCCTCATCGCGCTGGGCCTGTTCATCGCCGTGGGCATCCCGCTGGCGTGGCTGCCGTCCAACACGCCGCGCTACGGCAAGCGCACGACGGCGTCGGCCATCCAGATCATGGTGTGCAACTGCTCGGGCATCGTGTCGCCGTTCCTGTACCCGGCGGGCGATGCGCCGCGCTACGTCATGGGCTACGCGGTGTCGATGGCGCTGCTGGGCTACGGCATCGTCATCTACGGGTTCCTGTCGTACTACTACAATCGCGTCAACAAGCGGCGGCGGGAAGGCAAGGAGGACCACAGGGTGGCCGGCATGACGGACGAAGAGATCGACGCGCTCGGCGACGAGAGCCCGCGGTTTGTGTACACGATCTGAGCGACACTTGGGGGAATCAAATGCCTTGTATCTTGAGCATGAAATAAGCGTGGTACACATACAAGCCGATTAACTGAAATGGGTACATATTATAAATTAAAATATGTTTAAAAGCAGGCTACTTTTTATTGAGTTTGGCGTGTATATTCAGTCTTGCTTGGAAGCAACGTTTAATATTTCATTCTATTTTATGCTGTGCCTGAGTGTCTGCGGGACGACGACGGCGCCGACATCGACAAGAACACGTTTTGCTACATCGCAGTAGGAAGAACACGCAACAACAGTTCTTTTTGGTTGGCTGGGGCTATGGTCTATGGTTACACGTCAAAGTGCGAACCATGAACGCAGCCTAATATCGGAGACATTCGCAAACGGCGTAATACATCCCCGTACCCTCTATTTATCGCGGGTCACGCATTTCGCACCCCTCCTTCTTTGTCCATCTCTTCTGCATTGACCAACTGTTAACACCTTCGGCAGATCCAAGAAAGAAAACCTAAAACACCTAGGAAGAAAATGACGTCGACGACACAGACTCCAGCCATTCCACCAACCATGCGCGCCTGGGTGCGCCGGCGGCGCGGTCCCGCGAGCACCGCGCTCGAGCTGGTGGCAGACTTCCCGACGCCGGCGCGGCCGACGGGCTCGTCGGCCGACGTGCTGATCCGGGTGTCGCACGTGGCGCTGCAGTTCAACTCGGAGATGGCGATGAAGGTGATGCCTCTCCTGCCGTGGCTGACGGGCCCGTGGATCCCCGAGATGGAGCTGGCCGGCGAGGTGGTGGCCGCGGGCGCGGGCGCGCCGGCGGAGCTGCGCGACGACGCGGCGGTCGCAAAGGTCGTCGCCTTCCAGACCGTGCCGGCGGCCCTGCTG